>VOPJ01006361.1:184223-191723 GCA_014673585.1 Semibalanus balanoides
GGGGGTCATTTGCTCCAAATGCCCCTGGCTGCGCCCCTGATTGAACAGCAGGAGCTGAAGCTAAAGCATATAATGAAGTTTGGATCCGGAACCTTAAGCACCTAGAAGTGTGGGCGTAGTTCTGCGAACCGTCAACCGCCGAGCCGTCATCTGGTGCCATTGGACATAGGCCACCTGATGCAAATAAAAATACCTACTGCAGTTTTTACAGATAAAAGTTTTTCCCCATGTCAGCATAAATGGATTTATCCTGACTTCGAAATGTCAGGATAAATATGTCAGTATAAATTTGTTAGCATAAATTAAACGCTGTTTAATTGTGTCAGGATAAGCCCGAAAAATCACTATGTGTGTGCAGACGTAGTAAGCAGCTTTGTCACTTCGCCGTCAGATGGCGGGGTCGTATATCAGGGGCGTTCCAAGTTCGTGGTACCTGCCTGCCGCAAAGCAGCCAAAAATGTTTTTTGGTTATTGCCGTCGAAAGTTCGAAATAATTACAAGTGTAACCATAGCTTTAAGAATTCTCAGGAATGGCGCTTCTAATTGAATATAGCTCTTGATCTATCAACTCTCAATACACTTATTAGAGCACAAAATAAGCCGGACCTTAGTGTGTACCATAGCAACTGCGGGCCCCTGTACTATGGGTAACTCGAAGAAAATCAAAATTTCGAAATTTTATACAGTTTTGATTTGTCAATTTTTGTAGAACTAACAATAATAGAACTTGTAGAACAGCTCATTGCAAATCTAACGATTTAAAGAAGATCTAGTTTACCCCACGAACTATTGGAGATATGAGCTGGCCAAGATTCAACTGTACAATGACCTTTCAAAAATGCCTCAGGCAATATCTCCGGAACTACTGAACGGATTATACTCTAACTTAAACAGCTGGTTTCAACGCCCCAGATTCCCGCATGCACCAGTTTTGGTTAAAAGTGATGACATGAGGGTTTTACCCTTAGGTCGATTTTGCGTGGAATGCCCCAGTTGTCTTGTTTGTTTCGGTTCTTGTTTCTTGTGCAACGTCACGGTGCACGAATCGTCTTTTCCCCGCTGCTAAGCCGCGTATGCTGGAGAGACTCAGAAGGTCGTATCGCGGCCCGCGGGTGCTACACACGTGGTTGGGTCGCTCGCGGTTCGTGCAGAACTGGACGGCCAGAGACTCAGGCTGCCCAGTGCGACGGACCTTGCGGAGCAGTATCAGTGTGTGATGGATGACCAAGTCCGGGCAATCCAGCCAGCCCAGGTCCTCTCGCACGCCAGAGGTATGATCGAATTTGCGCTTTCCAGAAATGATGCGAGCCACAAAGTGGATTTTTTTTTAATGGTAGCCAGATTTTTTTACAGAACCGTTACCGTATACTGCCAGTCCGTAGTGGATGTGCGATAAGTCCAAGGCCGAGATGAGGATGGTGTGGTTAGGGAGCCGGGGGTAGGGAGTGACGTAGGTGAGAGATGGCGGTCAGGATGCCAACACACTTCCGGGACAGCTGCTCAACGTGTGAATCCCAAGAAAGGTAGTGGTCGTAAGTGATACCGATATTTTTGGCTTCTTTACCGGGGACGAGATCCGTGTTGCGAAACTTCACTGTAAACGAAGGCATGTTGCGTAGGTTTTGCCGGGTGCCGATAGGGGAAGCTCAAATTTTGTTTCGTTTTTAGACAATTTGCATTTATTTGCATTTGCATAAAGACATTTGCAAATACAGTGAAAAGTAGCGGGCCGAGAGAAGAGCCTTGGACAACTCCCTGAGTTATCGGACGAAATGCCGAGATGAAAGTTGATGATGAACTGACGCTCTGGCCTCTGCGTATGGCCGAACAGGTAGTTTGAAAACCAGAAAGTGTCGATGCAGTAAAGCTGCAGTTTTTCTAGCAATTTGGCATGATCGGTAACATCAAAGCAGCGACTCAAATCGATAAGAAAAAGGAGCGAAATTTGACTTTGATCCAAGGCGGAAAACGCGTGGTCTGAGATGTTGATAGGTCTGTCTCGGTAGAGTGCCTGGGCCTGAAACCAGGGACTATCATGGGCTGGGTGCACCCATGGGTGCCCACTCAATTCTTCCAAATGTCTGGGTTGGGTATGCATTTTTTTACTCTTTCATGGGTACTGGGCGGGGCATGGGTTATGGCAATTTTGGAATTAATGTCGCTAAGAGTTATTTTTTACTTGACAACCAAGATGTTTAACCAGTGTAAATATGTTTTTTATATGATAATAGAACACTTACACAATAAGTACTTTGGCAATTATTGAAACAATAAATCGTGGTAAGTTAATAGTTCAAAAAAAATTGAACCATGTCTGATCCTAGTCTGAATCAATATGATAATGTTGACTGAAAAGGTTCGAAAGTTTCAATTCGCAGCAACACACATGGTTGCCCAATTACCCATTATTCTCGTTAAATTATGAAGTCAAACATGCCAGGGTAATGGTGCGAATTTTGTGAAAATAAATTATTGGCCTTATCTGAATGGGCCCCAATGGCATTGGGCATGGGTATCAATATTATGAATTTGAATGGGTCTGGTCTGGGTCTGGGCTTGGTGTTCATGGGTTTCGGCTGGATTGGGCTTGGGGTTAGGCACCCATGATAGTCTCTGCCTGAAACCGTGCTGGGATGGGGAGTGGTGATGGTTAGATGCGAGGCAGTTGTGGAGCTGGTGCTGTACCACCTTCTCCACTTCCTTCGTCATGACAGGAAGGATTGAGATGGGACAGAAGTTGGAAGTATTGTCAGGATCCCCGGACTTAAATATGGATGTATGTATGTACCTGCTTCCAGACTGACGGGACTTCGTAAAAGTGATGCTAGAGTTGATGATGTGCAGTAAAAGAGGGCCGATGATGTCGAATGCAAGTTTAAAAATGCGAATGCAAAGACCGTCGGTGCCACACGCAGATGTGTTACACTTGTGCATGTTGAAAATGATGAGGTGCAAATGACTGAGGGCGATAGGTTGCAGACTAAAAGCGCAGGCGCCCACGCGCGGCACCGGTACTGGCACCTCCTGGGCGGCACCGATTGCAGCCACCTCTGCGGCCACCCGCGGGCCCACGCCGACAAAATAATCATTCATGACGTCGGGGGTGACAGCCGGAAGTACCCTGGCCAGCACCCTGGCTTGGTCGCTTGTCAGTGATGATGTGACGCATGTGCCGTCAGTGGGCGCTAGGGCTATCGTCACGGATCCTGTCACTGATATCGCGCCTGGTGTCCACGCGAATTGCTGAGCGCACCTCCCGATTGAGCTGGCGGTAGTCGGCGGAGGCGTGGCCGCCGAGTAGTGTGTGTGTGTGTGTGTGTGTGTGTGTGTGTGTGTGTGTGTGTGTGTGTGTGTGGTGTGTGTGTGTGGTGTGTGTGTGTGTGGTTGTGTGCGTGCGATGGTGTGTGTGTGTGTGTGTTGTGTGTGTGGTATGTGTGTGTGTGTGGTAATGTGTGTGTGTGTTATGTGGTGTGTGTGTATGTGTGTATGTGTGGTGTGGTGTGTGTGGTGTGGTGTGTGTGTGTGTGTGTGTGTGTGTGTGTGTGTGTGTGTGTGTGTTGGGGAGGTGACAGCAGCTGGGTACTGAGACCGACGCTGGCTGGCGGTGATTGGATGGTATGCCGGTCACGTGGCCCAGGAAGTGACCAGTCCGCGCGTGTCCAGCAGCGGCGTGCCACAATCGCCGATGGCGCGTCACCCTGACGAGCGCGCCTTTTTGCACCAGCAATCGAATCAGCCCGAGGCTGGCCGACGACGTAACGAGTGCCCACCGCCGCCGCTGCTGCCGCCGCCGCTGCTGCCGCCGCCGCCGCCGCCGCCACCGCCGCCGCCGCCGTTAACACCGATCGTCGCTTTGGCGCTGTCTTGATGGGCAGTGTCGCCGCCACAGCAGCCGGCAGGCTCACACTCCAATACCTATATGTTGGCGGACCCAATTGGCGCGCTGATGGCATCGAAATCCGGGATAACGATATATGTACAATGTATATATCTCGTTATCCCGGATTTGGATGCCATCAGCGGCAATTGAGTCCGCCAACATTAGGTATCGGAGTCTGCCGGCTGCTGTGGCGGCGACACTGCCCATCAAGAGGGGCTCTGTAGTACTCCTGGGTTTGCAAAAGAGTGGTATCATCCATATCGTCCTTGACAGCATCCTTTATCTTGTACGTACAAGATGAAGGATGCTGTCAAGGACGATATGGATGACACCACTCTTTTGCAAACCCAGGAGTACTACAGAGCCACTTGCGAAAAGTGGTTGCGAACCATTTAGCATTAAATGCAAGTTATATTAAAGTGATTTTACCACGAAAAATAACGAAATTCCAGCCAGCCACTGAGATAATTGTGCTGCACCAAACTTATGAGACTTAACCGCTATAAGTGTAGCTCGATCTTCTTTGACTAAACCTGGGCCTGGATTCTCCGTCTATGGAATTCTTACGAAGATTTCGTAATAGTTTTAATAAATTGGTATTAGTAAAATTTGAATATGTGGCCGAAATTCTTATTTCACGACCGAAGCCTACTCTTGCCCTAAAAACATATAGATTGTAGCTATTTAGTAAAAAGAAAAAAGAGATAAAAAATATGGAAATGCACAATTGAGTAAGTTTTTTTCAAAGCGAAAAACTGTGTATTAACATCGAAGACATGTTTGTACTAGGTTGAAGTTCTGCAGCATAAACAAGCAAAACTCTTGAAAATATTGTACTGGTACATGCATTGGCGCGGATCGCAAGCTCACTCAGCACAGGACCGGCCGCGGCTCGGATGGACCGGGCCGACTGCGGAGACTTGCGGTCTGCGCCCGCGCTTGCCGTATGCCGGTCGGCCGGCAGGTGGGACTCGGCCGCCGCCACCTGGCAGCACAGATCCTCGTGCATGTAGAAAAGATGTAGCCATTTCTCTGGTGAACTTTGTTCCCAGCACATCCGCCTCGTCCCACACAGCTGACGCGACGGTCATCGTAGTGGAACCAGTTGGTCTCTGCCGACGTTGTACACGTCTGACACGTAGTGCCAGAGTGGGTGGCGCCGCCGTAGTGGCTGATACGCCGACCAGTCGGTATGTGATGTCCCACCGGCCGGTTCTACCGAGCACACCGACCGGTCGTCCCCACGTAGGACTCGGCGGGTGCGCCTGTCGCGCGGTGGGAGTCAGTCAGCTCTCCCTCTCCAGGGGCTCATGATGGCCCCCTGCAGCTCCCGTCCTGTCTCGCGGGTCGCGAGGGCTTGCCGTCCGAGACAGCCTTCAATACCACCAGCTCGGCGGCGACCGGCGGTGGTGGCGGGGCCGGTGAGTAAGTCGTCGGCAGAAAGTTAAGAACTTTCGTAAATAGTGAGATAGTAGTCCACAACGAACAACCTACGAAGAAAATAATTCGTAAGTCAAGATGAGAATCCGGACCCTGAGTAGTACGAAACTAAGAGAAACAATTGTGTACGCTAGTCCGGTCCGCCCCGCTCGCTGACGTCACCTGGCCTTGAGTGCGACCGCTGCCACCGGCCGCAGGCCATCCCAGTCAGGAGCAAATAGCGAGCGCCGAATCGACTCGAACACGGGCTGTCACTTCTGGGATAGGTCAGAAGCCCAGTGCTCTCCCACTGATTCACAGGGACGGACAAATCTGTTCATATACATAAATAATTTTCCCAAGTTAAGCGCTGATATGACTTGCTCATTATATGCTGATGACACTGCAATTGTAATCAAAGGCCGCAGTCCATCAACCTGAGCTTGACATTAATATCACTTACATGAGGACCACTGCCACAATGACTATTACTGTAGTGTTATACGTGTAACATTCCTAATCCATAAAGCATGAGATGCATGACTTTCGGAGAAATTTTGTGTTTAGTGATCTTTTCGGACTTGACCTTGACCCTAGCCAGCAATCACACTTCACCAAATGTGGGATGTGTAATATACCTACGAGAGCACTTTGGCTGACAGGTAATTGTCGCAGTGCAATGGAAGGATTTACAGTAAAATTGCGGCCCATATACTCAAATGCATCGATTTTGACCTTTGACATGACCGTGGACTGACATATGAACTCAATTTAAACATTTCGAGCATTCTTTGAATGCTCATTGTTCCAGTCTTTCTAACTTGTGCGTCTCACTGTGATCACTGCTTCGGAAGATATCCAGGGGGCGATTTTCGCCCCCCCCCCTCCATCATTCAAGGGCGTTCGGCTGAGACCCCAGTCAAAGGCGACTTACAGCCAGGTAAACATAAAATTTCAGTAAATGGCGAGTTAAAGCCAGCTGTATACATAAAATCACAGTCAATAGCAAGTTAAAGCCAGCTGTAAACATTAAATCTCAGTCAATGGCGAGTTAAAGCCAGCTGTATGCATAAAATCACAGTCAATGGCGAGTTAAAGCCAGCTGTATGCATATAATTCCAGTCAATCATCAACATTTCAGTAGGTATACAAATTAAATGACCTTCCCTCGTCGTCAATGAAAAGTTCAAGGCAAACTATTATATTATAGCATTAGGGGGAATTTTCGGCCACAGGCCATTGCCAAACCGATTACAGCAATACAACACTTAGGTAAAATTATTCGTCCTCCTACCTTTTCACTTGAAAAACTCGTGACATAATTGCAGACACCTCACACTTAACCCGCGCACCACTGTGGGCATAATCTGCACCCCGCCCGGATTTTCTCAATAACTCAAAAACATGGCAGAGGTCACAAAGACTTGTGTTTTACCAAGCAGTACGAATCAAGCTATATGCAACACGACCTACCTTGGTCACCAAGTGACCTTGACCTTCGGTCATGTTTTGAAGTTAACCTTATCTGGTCACCTTTACAATATTTCGAAGTGTCTTGAAGATAAAAACACGCTGTTGGTAAAAGTTATTGCTCAATGTTTAATTGATAAAACCTTATTCGCGAAAATGTTTTGGAAGAAAATGTAATTGTGACATTTGGTGAACTCTGAATTAAACTTTTGACCTTAGCTTAAAATTGAGGACATCAATGGGAATTACATTGTTCAAGAGTTGTTGATAGTAGCCGTTTTTACAATGGATAATTTTGCGTGAAATGTTTTAAAACATTTTAAAATGTTTTAAAACATTTTAGTAGTAGCCGTTTTCACGATAGACTAATTTGCGAGAAATGTTTTAGCCCTCGCTTTACGGTCCCGTAGGGCGAGGGTTAAAACTTTTTTTTCGCTAATTAGTCCATCGTTAAAACGGCTACTACTAAAACATTTTTCCACATTTTAAAATGTTTTAAGACATTTCGCGCGAAATAATCCATCGTAAAACGGCTAGTATTTTTATGTTTGTCCCTAGCTATCATACTTCTCGAGATATTTAGGGTATCTAGAGCAAAGTCTTAAACTTGAACAAAATTGACCTTTGATGACCTCTGGTGACCTCAATCAATAATGACCTGAGCTAACAAAAATGTCCCATGTCACGTCGATTGTCCTCCAGAGCATTCGAACTTCTATGTTTTTTTCCTG
>VOPJ01006361.1:194223-317879 GCA_014673585.1 Semibalanus balanoides
GTTGGTGCGCGAGGCGCGCTGCGGGCGGTGTGTGTGCCCTGTGTGTTGTGTGTGTTGTGTGTGTGTGTGGTCGTGTGTGTGTGCTCGGCGCCTGGGTGTGTGTTTGTGTGTGTGGTGTGTGTTTATTAGTTTGATGTGTGTGTGTGTGTGTGTGTGTGTGTGTGTGTGTGTGTGTGTGTGTGTGTGTGTGTGTGTTTATTAGTCGTTGGCTCAGTTGGCAATGGCCATTGTCTCGGAGTGCGTCGTTTCCGGCGTGACCTGAAGTGACGTCAGCGCCCGACAGAGGTGCCGTGACGACGGATCACGACAATTAGGAGGCCATGATGAGGGAGGGAGGCTGGGGGAGTTGGCAGGATGAAGACACACCACACGGACCGGAGACAGAGCCGCCCGTCAAAGCCGCCTGTCCTGGCACCTTCGTGCCCGCGGTATAACACATTGCTCATATGTGTACATTTTTGCGTTTCTTAAGTTTCTCTAGGATTGCCAAGCCAATAATACACACTATACCCACAGCTGTACATACACCACTGACAAATCTACGCGTATTACTACTGCGTGCAGTATACACACTAGCGGACGCAGGGGGGGGGGCGGCAAGGGCGCCAGGCCCCCCCCCATATTGCCTGAAAGTTGACGAATGACAGTATATTCCACCTTGTAGAGGGGAATAAATATAACTTTACGAAGGCATATTTGATCTTAAACCCGTTCAGTAAGGAACAAGAGCGAAATCGATGAAAGTTTTCTTGAATTTGATGAAAATTTGTTAAATTTTAGCCCCCCCCATGCCCAAGTTCTGGATCCGCCAGTGGCAATACGTGCAACACGTGTAATAAAGCAATACGTGATGTTTCCAATTTTCTGACATGCTTATTTCTTGCGCTTTAGCATGGTGGCCAGCAAATATCAGATTCAAGATTATCTCGCTAGTATTCCAATGGACATTGGCTTATTCGATTGCTCTTACTAAAGAGCATTACATGGGGTGGGGACAGGTATTGGGTTTTTACGCCTAAAAAAATAATCGTATTTTCTCGATTTTTCAATATACTTCTTACACGCATCTTAGACCACGTTCCGTCAAAAAACTTCGTCTAAACCTGTTTTATTTTTTCACATTCTTGATATTGCGTTTCGTGACGGCACGAAACGAGCAGATCGGCTACGATTCAGGGGGAAACGTGCTTCCAATCTGTTCCTACAAGGGTAAAAAACGCGCGTCCGGTGGGCGATGGGCGCGGTGGCGACCAGCTAGGTCAGCTTTGCTGGACTGAGTACCGACCAAAACGGCCGGAATGATATTTAGTTTCGTTTGTTTCATTTAGCGTTTGCCATTTTAGTTTGCTTCCATGTTTTAAAAAGTATTACACTTTTACATTGCCAGTTGGTTTAGGGTCTGAGATTGGATGTCCCTCCTACGCAAACAAGACGCCAACTACCACGCGCATCCAAAACCATGATCTACCACGTAAACTCTTCGAGTGCTCCCATCAGCGCTTTTCGTCGCGAACCAGCTTAACGTCTTACAATGGCAAAGCGGAGGGATTGTAGAATACATGCGCATACGCGGCCGACGAATGTGCTTGCGCGAGGACCGATGGGTCTCTCCTCTCTCCTCTCTTGGTAGTAAGAAGTTACATCAATTTCAGTGGAAAGAGCAGTCCTCGCCACGCCACCCCGTCTCGGTCCTCACCTCATCCATTCAGTGGCCGTCCTGGACCTGTACGACGGCCCGAGCCCGTCGACAATGGTCGCCCGCCCGACGCGGGCCCGGTGAGGACCCTGAACTAAATAACATAAAAGAATGGCGAGGTACGGACTGCGCGCTTCGGTCCCTGTCGCGTTAACAACTTCTGGCCCAGTGGACCCAGTTAGACTTCTGAAGTCATCGCGGTTAGACACCGGAGGTCCGGCTTAGCCGAATGGCGAACCGCTGGGAGGGGCAAATTTTGCCTTCCACCTGTCTATCTTCCGAACCAATTGTCGTATCGAGACGATATTATGTGGCAAATCCAATAAGTCACATATGAATGTGGAATATCATGTGAGTGAGGACAGTGCATGTTTTATGGCATGGCTGGCCGACGGCAAGAGCATATCGGCCTTGGAGTCCCTACGATTCGGCCGCTACGGCAAGGTCGCCAAGGATGGGTTAGCTGCCCGGTGATAGGTCCAGTCATGATAGACAACTGAGCTGGTGTCGTGTAAGCTCGTTACCATGCGAGCGGCTCTGTGCATACCTATTGAGTGCCAGCATTTTTATGGCAAGCTAACCGGGCGCGTACACACTGGCCGTTAATTATGGTCATGGCAAGATTTACAAAACTTTACCGGCTTTGCTTTGAGGGCTAGTTTGTTAATATCTTGTGACTTTGCATTGCTATTAAGGATAACAAAGCTGATAAATATCAGGCAACCAAGGTGTATTTAGCTATTTGCATAGACAGAAACGTGTGACCAGTGTTACTGGTATTGGCTGTGTTCAAGGATTCAGATGTATTAAAACTAATGCTACAGCGACCAATTTTTAGGAAAATAATCCCGTCGGCGACCAGTTTTCAGCTTTTTTAGCCCTGTTCTGTCCACTTTGCACAAATAATAGTCCAGGAGATGCGTACCACTATGTCCTGGAATGTCTTTTTTTCATGATGAACGTACAAAGTTTAGGTATTCCATTGTATTACAGATCTCATCCAAATATATTTAAATATCAGCAGTTACTCAATGCAAAAAGCTTGAAACTTTTAAACAGACTAGAAAAATTCGTGACGATAGTAATGAATCAGCTTAAATTGTTGTAACTGCACTTAAGGTATGATCTCATTGTATATTGTATTCAATTATGTGTGTAGGATATGTGCATATGCCATGTCAGGTGTGGGTACACGTAGTAGGAACATTGTGCGCGCAATTGTGTTAAGGTTGTCACATCCCTTGATTTTCTTTGCCACATTTGAGTGTTTTACTGTTCCGGGAGTGTATATAGTGTATGTGAAAAGCTGATGTCTACTGATTACTGGAACATGCCAATGCTTCTTTTAACCATGATGGGCTTGATAATTGTAAAAAAAAAACTAAACAAACAAAAAAAACAGGTAGACTTTGCAGCCACAGCCGCAGCCATAGTCATAATCTAGAGATTTTCCAGTCCGTCCACCTCATTAGCCGTGGGGTTCGGCCGGCCATGGGGATAGCCGCCCCATGTAGATCTCTAGTGTCAGGGCCACCAGCTCTGTGTTAGAGCTGCCCCAGCTCTGTATCAGGGCTGCCCCAGCTCTGTGTCAGGGCCGCCCCAGCTCTGTGTCAGGGCTGCCCCAGCTCTGTGTCAGGGCTGCCCCAGCTCTGTGTCAGGGCTGCCCCAGCTCTGTGTCCGCCGTGGCCGGACGGGTGAGCACGGACTGATACTTGCATCGATCGCCCGTCGTCTGGCCAGCCGTCCGGAGTTAGGTGACGCGAACACACCGCTCGGCGAAGGCTGCGCGCAGCGGCGACGGCGAGCTGCTAGGTCACGACACCCATGTCAAGATGACGCCAATCATCGCCTACAGAAGGCCTACAGACACCAAGCTAAGGTACGCCGCGTGCCACGAGTGTTTACATATTAACGCTGGTTGTACACAATTGCTGTTGCTACGCGGTTTGTGCTTGTTTCGGCCAATTTCTGATATGCTGCCTCAAATGCAGGTGCCAGAAAATGCGCAGGTGTTCACACACATGTCTGCTCTGTGAAAGAGAGCTCTACATTGCCAGCTGTGTGGTTTCTGTAGAAACAAAAGCAGGATAAGACAAAAATAGCAAGCGAAAATCGGAAAATAATCATACCAATCACATAAATCATAACAATTATGAGATACCACTTGATACCCCAAAATAGTACACACATGGGCCCCGCTTGCTTCGCTGCGCACAGAAGTGACGCTGTTGGTGTCGGTGGCCTGTGGATATCTTTATCTTAAAGGGAATAGTTCACTTTTACATTGTGTTTTGAGTTGAAAGATAGCCAGCTGTGGTGGGCATGCTCGAAAACGACTGTGACGCTTTCACATTTTCAAAGAAACCTCTTCATTATGTAATAATTCAGTCCTAAAAGTCGGGACGCGGTTACCGGCGGGTTTAACTGCACTCGCCTAATTGTCTGAATTTTTGCTGATATGACGCATGATTGTGACGTAGAGTATGACTAAGACTTTGGAAACGAGTGTTTGATAGAACACGCATAGTGCTTGGGACTGGAACATAGAGATATATTGTTTTCAGAAGCCGTCATTCCCTGGATTCAAGAATAAAACTTTGTGAGGATTTATCGTGATTCTGATGAATTGAATCGTCTAGTTTATTCACTCTTGAGCACCTATCTGCTCTAGGATTATTGCAGCCTACGACGTAGCCTAGTCTTACAGATGGCGCCGAACGCCGAAAGATACCGTCTTTAACGGTGTTTGCCTCCTGGCTGTGCCAATGGGTCTGCAGGAATCACACCTTCGTATCTCACTGCACTGATTATGCAAAGGAATACACTGATTAATTTGTCGCTCAAATTGAATACATGGTATAGGCTGAGTTAAACATATCCTAACACAACTTTCACGTCCCCATATACGAATGAACGCATGGAAACTTCTTCTTGGATCAACTCGAAATAATGGCACGAATATTTGTATTCTCTGCGGTTTGTTTTTATCTATGTGAACCCATTAATGTGTTTATGTTGCCCGTCGACGAAGTTATGTAATAAATAAATGAAATAAGCACGTGATTTGAGCACCCTATCGAATTAATTGCTCCGTGAGTTATTCCTAAAAGCGTTCGGCATTTTCAACGCATACCTTCAAACCAAGTTTTGTAGGGGCTAGCTACTGTCCTTGTATGCGCCACGATCCCTCCAAATCGATGGCGTTTTGATGACATACGTGCTTCTAAGCAAGCTGATTTCGCATCACTTAGAGGAAAAATATTAATTGTCACCAAATAATTGACATTTTAATTTGCTTTTTTCGCGTAAATATAGGTTTCTTTGACTTACCCTAGGTAAATGATGATACTTAATTTCTTGCTTCTCTTCATCATTTTTGAGTTTTTTCCTCGTTTTTTCTTGTCAAGGTGAAACTATGCCCTTTAAAGAGGAAAGAGTTCACCTTGAAAAGTCTTACGTCATCTGTACGTCATAATCATGCGTCAAATCAACCCAAATCAGCCAATCAGCGATTGGAGTTACCTAGCATTCCAGTCCTCGACTTTTATAACTGAATATTATTTAACTAAAAAGGGTTTCTATGAAGATGTTAAAGCTTCACAAGTCATTTTCAAGGATGGAGAACAGCTTGGCTACCTCAGCTAAACAATCCCATGTTAAAGGTGAACTGTTTCCTTTAATATTACTATCGTTTAAAAAACTGACCGTCAAAATCTCCACCGTAACACCACCGAGCATCGTCATTCCCAACATAAACATTGGCAGTCTAAGTCAGGCTAACAGTGGGGGCACAGCAGCCTTGTATGCGACTAAATAAAGAACTTTATATTTCCCCATTTTAGGACTTTACTTCCGAAAACCCGGGAACTATGGTAGCTAGTAGCAAATGAAAAAATATTGATCCTGTAAAATGAAATCAGCATCGGTAAAATACATTTAGCTCAGGTGAGAAGCTAAGACTCCAGTGGTCATCAACGTTCAAAAGGCTATTTTTGTCAAAACTTTTTCTTCTTCTTCGCAAATAACGCTTTACCCTGAAAAGATAGGGCAATAATTTTGGCTTCATTGTGTTCGTCTCGTCAATTCATGCTTTGATTCATATTGATGATAATCAGGATACGTCAACTTCGAAACTTGACCTCAGGTCAACGTCAAGTGGTGACCCAAGTAGGTTATGCGGCATATTGGGAGACGTGTTTTGATAAGACAGACACAATGACATCGGTTTCACCTTCTTCTTTCCGTAGAGAGTTATTGACAAACACAGTGTCAGTGACCTCGGATGCCTTAGTTGACCCTGCAAGGGCGCTACTGAACAAAAATTGCAGCTGAGTGATCAGGAAGGGCCTATATGATATCATGATCCAGAAGGAATACAACTGATATGATTTATATCCTCGGAAAAGGAATCACTTGAATATTTTCACCATTGACTTATAATGGGGAGGTCAGCAATTTATCTGAACTTAGGTCACCGATAAACATATCTGTGATGTATACCAATTGCAAGAACATATGACCTTATGAAATTCTGTAAGTTTCAAATATCTCGACCAAACATTGCTGCTGTGGTACGACCGTAAACATTTTGGAGGTGGGGTAGCTTGACCTGACTTGGTGAACTGACCTGAGATGACCTCGGATCAAAAATGTTAGAAAGGTTATGCAAATGATGGGGGATAGGTAGGCGCAAAAACGGTGGCGCTTTTAGGGGTATTAACCCCCAGCAGGGCGCAGATTAAACAAATGCAACACACACACTACCGACAACCTTCTTAACCCGCGCCGACTGGGCCTCTGCATTTCTTCGCCCGACTGGGGGGTTATTTGAACACCCCCTCTAACTCGGCTCCATGGCAGTAGACCAAAACAAAAGACATTTTTTCGAAACGCTATCAAAAATCATTTCGAAACTATTTCAGACTTTTTTTCGCTCACGTCAAACTCAGGTCACTAGAGGTCTCGAGGTCAAATTTTTAAGTTTTAGACATTGCTCCAGAAACCGCCCCAAATACTCTCGGAAACTACGCAAAGATCATAGAAACAACTATAAAACACTTATTATCGCTAGCCATTCGGAGAATTTGCATAATCGCATTGGTATTGTATCCTCATATAAAATTCGACCTCCAAGGTCAATAGTTTATGGGCGCCTTAGACATAGGGTCATTTAAAGTTAAAAAAGCTTATTTGGCAAAAAATATTTTTCGGTAATAACTTCTACCTAACACAAAGATAATCGCAGTTACTGTTTCTACGCATCGTGTTTGTCCTCGTCAAGGCGCTTTGAAATATGTCATAAGTTTGCTCATGGTTTACGGCATCAACGATTAAACAAAAATTGACCTCAAGGTTCTAAAAGGTATCACGTGGTGACAGCCAAGTAGGTCAATGTCTTCATATCAGTAAGATCGTGTCTTGACGAGACAAACACCACTCAGGTCGAAGATAGTTTGCTCACGTATTCACCTATCTTTGCATTTATCGACGCAAGAGTTTGAACGAAAAGGTGTTGGTGACCTTCGGATGATCCGTGCAGTATGACCCCGGTTATTGTTCGCCTGAAGACAACAAACTGTGGCTCACACTTAGGAATGTCATACTTAATATGATAGTGATGCAACATCATCTCAGAAGGAATGGCTGATATCGTAGACAAAGATAAGCATCTGATTATTCTGCCATCTGGACTTATAAGTGAGCGGAGATCGCAAAAAGTTGACCCGACTAGGTGACCGATACAAAAAATCCAGAAATAAACATTTTGTAGATACTAATGACTTAATGTAATCCTGAAAGTTTTATATCGATCCCTTAAAAACTGTAGTTATGGCACGACGGGCAAACGTTTTTTTTGTAGGGTAGGGTCACTTGACCTGAGAGGTGGGACCTGACTCCTGAACCTGACACGATCTACTTGAAATTTTCGCAAAACATGAGTCCGGCAGACATCAGAGTGAAATAGATGTTTATTGAATAGTACAGATTTTGGCGGGCCGCTAGGCGCGCCGACGTTTTTTTCCGGTTATCTTGATAAAACATGAGGGGGGGTGTTCAAACACCCCCCAGTGGGGCGCGGGTTAAACAATGTATATGTATATATGATTCTGTTATTTTGAAAAACATGCCAAAATAATATGCCTATCGGCGTAACGCATGCCATGCTATACTCTAATGAATATAATATATATAAATTTACAGGAACTCATTTTCATATAACTAGGTTTGAAATGCCTAATTTAATATTCTGGATACAATTGGCCGCTGGCTATGATCTAATAATTATTTTATAACGTGCACCTTTGAAGTTGGGAAGCAAAGCATTAAATGAACTATATGTAGGTACATACCTATGTATCAACATTTTATACGATATGATCTACCAGAGTGTTACGTCTTCCAGAGAGTTACGGGACTGCCCGGACTGGTTACACGCTGGTAGACGGGTTTATACGATCTCTGATTCAAGATAGATTTTGAATCGGCACCAACAGCTTGTAAGCCTTCTTAGCGTCGGACTGCGGTATAGCTCGTACTGATATGTCTTGCACGAGCTGGAGTAAACGATCAGCACTGAAGTTGGTCGTTGACAATTTTCAGACCATCATCTAAACCAATCAATGCGCTATATCCTGGTTAAAATCATCAACGAAGACCTTCAGTATATCTTGTAACTGCGTCTGCTTGACCGAAAGCCACCGTTTTGTAGCCAGACCTTCTGCTCCGAACCCATACTGAACCCCACTCAAGCATAATGCAGAATCTGGGGCCCACCAGAACCTGGGGTCAGCTCTCTTAGACTGGACAGCAGAACCCATACTGAACCCCGCTCAAACATAATCCAGAACCTGGGGTCAGCTCTCTTAGACTGGACAGCAGAACCCATACTGAACCCCGCTCAAACATAATCCAGAACCTGGGGTCAGCTCTCTTAGACTGGACAGCAGAACCAATACTGCAGACCCCGCTCAAACATATATCCTGAACCTGGGGTCAGCTCTCTTAGACTGGACAGCAGAAACATAATCCAGAACCTGGGGTCAGCTCTCTTAGACTGGGCAGCAGATCGTGAGATGACACACAGGTCTTGACACCAACTGACTTGGTCGCCCGGTATTGTATCTGGACGATCGGTCTGCTTCACTTAATGAATGAATTGACTTGGCTTATGTCGTTCTCATCTGTCTATTCTCTCGTGTAGGAGAGAGCAAAGTAATCGGAGATTAATCGCAGGGCTGGTAAATACGGTTTCGGGGGCCCCCGATCAAATCTGGCCAAAACAAAGTGGGCCCGTGACCTGAGCAGTGTAGCTGAATCAGATCACATTGCCACGTATTCCCAGCAAACGATATTAAAATTACTGACCTTTAAATGACGTTTTCACAACAAAAATCACATTAAAGTATTTCTCGCTCGCCATCACAATCATTTTGAAAGGCCTAAATAGCTCTAATGGCCTTTCCGGCCAAGGAGCAAAACTTGAATGGATATTTCCCGGAGCCCGCTTTATGTATCATGATTGCACTTTTTACCAGCCCTGATTAATTGCCAAGTCTCCGGTATCGGTAGATCATATACGAGGGCTTAACTAAAAACGGGATACTTTTAGCTTATGGTAAACCTATAATATATATATATATATATAATAGCACATATATGAAATAATATATAAATAACCTAAAATACAATTTTAATACGTGTCTTATATATTTATTATTTTTATAAGACTGACTTTATGTAGCTAGCTTATAATTAATAAGTATCGGTAACAACCACGACATATAATTTAGATCATTAATTTGCTCAGTTTTTTTTGTCTGCAAAAGTATTAATAGCGATTAATACATAGTCCTGCCACCTTCCACCTTACAAATGAAGCATGCCCAAGTCACACGCCTTCCAGGCGAGGCTCAAGACACCGCTCATAAGAATCACCATCAATATTCAGAAAATTACACACCCA
Source organism: Semibalanus balanoides (assembly GCA_014673585.1). Lineage (NCBI taxonomy): Eukaryota > Metazoa > Arthropoda > Thecostraca > Balanomorpha > Balanidae > Semibalanus > Semibalanus balanoides. Next base: position 203,883 of record VOPJ01006361.1, read on the forward strand.
TAAACTCCACGCCGACTCTCAGATAGAACCCTCAGGAGCTCGCTCTACCCTTCTCATGACAAGCAGACTCGAGCATCACAGCTTGCCGGCGTCTACCTGATTCGACCGTGCAAAACACAATCGCTATACTTCAATATACAGTACGCATAGTTTATAACACTCCTGAGCAAGATTGCGTTAAGAGCAGAATCGTGATTGGCCCATCGCGCGCTGGAGAGGTCTGTAACATAATTGGACTCCATCGGCTGTCGGCAGTTGATTTGTCTAACACATTTAATCCGAATTGATCAGAAATTTTCGTGGTCAATTTGTCGCGCCAGAGAGGCCGGGAGGCAGTAGGCCGTGGGGATGCATTGCTCAGAATGCGCTGGGACACACTGAGAGAATAGTCCGAGGGCAGAAGTTGACGTTCTCTACCGACAGTGCGCTGCCAGCAGCAGCCATTACCTTAGAAGTGGGGAAAATAATCCAGAGTCTATGTATTTGTTTAGCATCCCACGATGACAGTCATGATTAGTTTAACCTTTTGAGTTAGTTAGAAGCTCTCTTTTGAGCGATAGTTTGTGATAGTGCCATAAAGATACGCGACAATGTTGTCAATGGGAAATGCAAGAAACAACCTGTGGCACCTTTACAAAATTAAAACTAAATTTAATGTTACCAAAACTATTTTTGTTAGACCGTTTGACAAGTTTGCGCAATGCAATTTCTAAGGAGCGCTACTCTCAAGAATGTACAGCTGTTTTATGTCTGGTATGCAGTATGTATGTGAGGAGCGTAGTGACGGTTCTTGCCAAGGGCCGGGGGGATATCAGTTAGGAAACACCGATATTGTATGCCTAGAATCTCTCCTCCGAAATGACCAGCCACCTCCTCTGCCAGGGTCGGCATAACACACAGCACAGCCCGGTCGGAACCCGATCAGTTCGAGCCTGGGCCTGCCCAAGCATTACTTGGGCTAGCCAGCGTGGGACCACAGTTACCAGCGGTTATAAAAGCACGAAACAACTCGGGCTTTGCCCAAGTTATCCCGGGCAGATGCTCAAGCTCGGGTTAAGCTGGGATTTGCCCGACTTGTTTGGTTGGGCTAGCCCAGGCTGCAACTTTTGATCTGACTGGGGTAAGTGTTTCATACGCCAGGCAGAATCCAAGTTACAGCCTGAGTTAGCCCAACCAAATACGTCGGGTAGACTCAAGTTCTGCCCAATTGGGTCCCACTCAGAATGGTTGGCTGGGTAGGAACCACGATTTCATAAAACAATGCATTTAGCAAAAGAGCATTCATGCATTTTGTAAAAGCATAGTAACTTTAAAATAAAACAGGCAAATATGTACAAATTAATCAAACATAGCCTCTCCTGATCCTTGACTTTGACAACCAAATCGTGTGATTTGTGTCCACCACGCCTGCATCGCATTTTCAGGGCACTGTCTAAAGGCCTTATATGTGAGACAGCCCACGACGCGTAGATACAGCGCCTTACTGCAGCCCTGTACGCTGCTGCACAGCACTGCACAGTAATGACGTATCACTGACGTATGGCGCAGATTTTGGTAACCCGTGGGTCTTTCCATAAAATTGGTCCATCACGCAAGTGTTGCCGCAAAAGAATCTTCCCAGCTAAACCGATAAACTAGCTAACGACAGTCGACATACGAAGCTATTTTAGAAACGTGGCCAATTCTGTCAATACTCCCGCAATTGTAACAAATTAAACTAATAGTCAGAATAGGACTGAAATATTACCCACTTCAGGCATGATCATTCATATTTTACAGATATTTTGAACTTTTGCCGAAACTCATGACTCCTAACAAAAAACTACATTAATATTGCAATTTCATCCAATCTCTAGAAGCCATAAATGCTTGAAACCAAGCTCCCTCCTAGAAATGCCACAATTGTTTTATTTTATTATGTACTACTTCGCTTCTTGAGTTATTGGTCTTCAGATCCTATTATATTGATAACAAGTTTACCGAAAGCTATCTTAACCCCGGCATTGACTGGAAGGTCTGATGCTGAAAGCACAGACGACGGGGGCATAAACCCGCCCACCTGGTTATCCTTACGAACCAAGGATTGTCAGCGAGACGCACAAGGCGCATTCGAAAGCGCTCATGAAGCCGAATTTCTTTACTCACGTTCGAAAACTTCCAATTGAAGGTCACATGTCCCAGGTCATGGTCAGGTCGGTCCAAAATCAAGGTATTCTAGTGTATGGGCCATACTTTCCATACAAAGCCTTCGATCGCGACCATGATCACCCAAAGCAAAGCTATTCTACGTCGTTGTCGTAGAATACCAAAGCTATTCTACGACAACGACATCGAACATATCGACATCGAACATCATCGAACATCATCGAACAGCGAACTCATCTTTATATTCATTTTTTTTATGTTTTATGTTTTAGGGACCCAGCGTTATCCTTGGACCTATCCTTCAACAGACTGCAAATGTGCGCAGCGCCATTGGGCAGCAGCAGCAATCTCAGTTCTGTATCCCACACTACGCAACCATCCTTATCCTTATCCGTCTCCGTTGCCAATAGTTAGTTTTTTGTGTCATTTTATTCATCGTCACCTCGGCATGAAAAGCCACCGAATGTATTGTGGATGTCGTTGTACGTCTAAATAAAATAAATAAAAATAAAGTGCTCTTAAACGTATGATATTCATCCCGCATGATCAAAAGTGAGATTATTGGCAAAGATCATGGTAAAGGTCAAGGTAGGTTATGGTCAGGTCACATAGGTCACTATACCCAAAATATCTACGAAAGCTATGCAACACATGTTTTATGGATCATTTTATGCGTAGACAGCGATAGTGATACTCATTTGACCACCAGAATTCATTCATATGAGGTAAATATCAAGCTTAGGTCAAAGTACGGTCAAAAATGTTAAAATGTAAAATTGATACCAAAATCCAAAAATATGTTTCTAGTCCAGTTTTGTCTCATAAATACAGTTAGGTCATCCATTTGTCTGTATCTTATCAATAAAAGCAAAAAAGCAATGTCAACATACAGCGTCGTGAGTTACCAGCGCTGTGAATGCGATCACTCAGTAAAAAATGATTTAATTTTGAAATTTGGTATGGTAGTTGTTTGCATACCTATGCTCTGAGATGTTTTTCGGTTTGTGATATCGTTGATTTATTTTTTATTTTGAAGTCATTAGAAAAATGTATTCTTTTTGTCAAAAAGCAAATTATTTACAAATTCGAGATACCAATTTTGTAGCATTTATTATTTTCAATATTTATCTGGTTTTGGATTGCATTTTGTATATTCAATTGCCTCTGTACGGTCTCTTAAAGTTAAGCTGATTTATGTGTAAAAATCGTGTGTAAGTGACGTTATTAAATTCGCTATATATACAAAATTGATGGACGAAATGCCTTGTTTTGCACAGAAAACGTGCGATTCATGTAAAATATGGTTTTCCAGGTTTCAGGTTGATAGCTCTAATTGTTAGTGAGTTATAACGAAAAAACGTCAGGGGGCGTTACACGCCCCCAGTCAATACGGGGTTATAAATAAGCATTTGGTTTCACGAATAATAAGAAAAATATATTTGTATTAAAGCAAAAACCTTACAAACTTTTAGTTTTATTGAAAAACAGTATTTGTTGCAAATAAAAAGTAAATGAAAAACGATAGGGACGAACTTCATTAAATGTTTCCGCTCACCCAGTCCTTCCAATGTACCTCCTCCTTACAAACCTTCTGTTCGGCCCCTCTCCACCCTCCCGCCGTCTACCTGGAAAAAAGGCTGTCTGCATGGTAATCATCCCCTTGCCTCTGCCGCAGAGAACAGTGCTGACTGTACGTCGTAGCCGTCAGGGGCTCCGCCACGGGGAGGCGTCTCCCCTATTCTTGACCAGAGGGATTACCCCCATTTTCTCTGACGAACAACAATAAATCAGTGTCCAGTTGTTTGTTGAGGCTCCATCCCTCCCCCCGCTCAACAGCCTTTGCTGACGCTCCACTCCCTCCTCAATAGCTTTTCGCTGACGCTCGACCCCTCCTCCTCTCAACAACTTTTCGATTACGCTCGACCTTTTGGATATTTCCAGAGAGATTAGATTTCCACCTCTCAGCTGTGCCAGCCCCTTCTCTCAACACCTTTTCGCTGCCGGCGACCACTCAGCTTCCCTCGATCGCGTCCCCTCCCCAGTTTAAAGGCGTGGCCGAGCCCCTGGCAGCTGCGTCGTCACCCTGCTCTGTCTCCCGAGTCGTGTTGGTCGGCCAGACGTCTGTGGTGCCTGGCCCCGTCCCCCGCCCGCCCGCCCGCCAACCTCAACAAGCCAGCCGCCAAAATAGCCGCAGGCGTAAAACATGGTTGTCACGGCTGTCACTCGGGCGATATTGCCGGCCGAACAGAGTCGTTAGCCTCGCTCCGTGTCTGATCCAGGTCCTCCCTAGTGCACAGTCTGTCAGGATATGTTCCTGCACAGTCTGTCAGGGCATGTTCCTGCCACAGTCTGTCAGGGTCTGTTCCTCCCAGTCTGTCAGGATATGTTCCTCCCACAGTCTGTCAGGATATGTTCCTCCCACAGTCTGTCAGGATATGTCCCTCCGACAGTCTGTCAGGATATGTTCCTCCCACAGTCTGTCAGGATATGTTCCTCCCACAGTCTGTAAAGATATGTTTCTACCACAGTCTGTCAAGATATGTTCCTCCCACAGTCTGTAAAGATATGTTTCTACCACAGTCTGTCAAGATATGTTCCTCCCACAGTCTGCCAGGATGTGTTCCTCCCACAGTCTGTCAGGATATGTTCCTCATTCAGTCTGACAGGGCCTGTTCCTCCCAGAGTCTGTCAGGGCCTGTTCTGTTCCTCCCACAATCTGTCAGGATATGTTCCTCCCACAGTCTGTCAGGATATGTTCCTCCCACAGTCTGGCAGGATATGTTCCTCCCAGAGTATGTCAGGGCCTGTTCCTCCCGGAGTATGTCAGGGCCTCCCACGGTCTGTCAGGGTCTGTTCATCCAACAGTCTGCCAGGATCTGTTACTCCCACAGTCTGCCAGGGTCTGTTCCTCCCAGAGGCGGATCCAGAACGGCTGGTTGGGAGAGGGCAAACCCCCAAATGTAACACACAATTCTGAAACTCATCGGATTTTACTTGCTAATGCATTGATAGCTGGTTTAAAACAAACGTTGTTTAGTAAAAGGTGCTTATATTTCCTTCTAAACAGGAAATGTGTCAATGTTGTGCTGATTTAGGCGGTTCGGCGAGGCATGCACCATTTGCACCCTCTCCTTAGATCCGTCAGTGGTTTCTCCCACAATCTGTCGGGGTCTGCTTCTACCACAGTTTGTCAGGGCCAATTCATTCTTCAGTCTTTCCATGCCTGTTCCAGTAGCCTCTTGCATAAAACTTACTATTTACGAGCCCGGAATCAATGCAAGAAACTGCCTATTCTAGGCAGGGAATATCATCAAAATATTTGTATTATCATTTGGTCCATCTCATCTGATCTGCATGACATAACTGGTGAGTGGTGAGTAGCATAAGCCAAATCCATGATGCGCGTAATGCTTTCGGGGTGCCGGGGAAATGGTTACTTCCATGCAATGCAAATAATAAGCAAACTATTTACAAAAGATGTAGCAAGTGCCAGTCCATGGTGTATGATTGTGTTATCACAAAATGTGCATGTCATTCAAAGATCCTGTTACAAACCATGTCTATGTAATCGATCAGAAAAGGAGAGACTGCTTCCACCTGTTATGGTGCAGATGACGCTAAAATTACTGGATGATTCTACATCTGCACCATCTCTGGTGACACTTTGCGGCCCTGGATTCTAGACAGTTTCGTAAACTGTGTTTTACGAACTTCTTATAAAAAAAAAATGTTCTGGATCCTAGAATAGGAAGCCATACCCAAAATAAATAAGTATCAAATAGAGCCATAATATCCCAATATTTACATAATATTTAAACAACATTTGAACAAAGATAAAAACTATTATCTGATCCATCTAAAACCCGACATGAATTTGCAAATTGCATTCGAATTTGGAGCTGTCCTGGAAAGTGAAGTTGATCCTGGCAACAATCAACCAATGCACTTTACATACACTAACTCACAGACTCTGCCCAAGCCGACCCGAAAATGTCAAAAGTTGCAGAACTTTCAAGCGAGATAATTATATTTTTCGCCTAGAATGTGCACGGCTGATGATTGGCAGTAAACGACATTTTGCAAAGTAAATGAAGGTCGTTATATGGCCTCTGTAATCGTATTATGTACCTCTTTTATGGATCCCTGATTATCGCCTACGCTGGAATGGGGATAACATTGTCTATAACGACCCATTTATGAGGAAGATTATGGAATGAAATATTACAGCCTTTTAGCCTAAATCTCATGGAAGATGTTCCAGTCGTATCATGAGTTCCCTACAAGTATAATATTTTTGACCTAATTAAATGCATAACAAATTGATAACCATCCCGAAGACAAATTCGTATAACCGTACCTTGCGGTATTGTGTTCATTGAAAATAATTTGAAAAACGACCCAATCACCACATGCTGCACTGGCCAGAAAAAAGAAACCATAGCGTATCGAACACAACGGTAACGAAGAGACGGTCGAAAGTCGAAACAAACAGCAAAACTTTTCGATACATTCCTCGATTTCAAAAGTAACGACCATCAACGACAGGAAGGGTAAAGCACAGTCTATAAATCCTTAAAGGAGATGCTCCAGCCTCCACCTTCACAGTGGGGTTTTAAACTGAGGTAGGAGTTTTGTAAGTCATGACGAGAAACCACTTGTTACGAGTGAGCGCGAAGCGCGCAGCGAGAGTCCTCTTTGAATACCAGATTTGTATCACATATAAGTGGCCGACTCGGCCTGGCCCGGCCTGGCCCGGCCCGGCCCGGCCCGACCCGACCCGACCCGACCCGACCCGACCCGACCCGACCATAACGCTTTTCAAAAGCTTATATCGTTGGAATCCCGAATCCAATTGACAATCAGTTTCTGCCATCTGATAGCCCCATTCAATGACATCATTTCATTGGCATGTTTCGTCTAACATGATGGGTAGGCATGGCGCGTGACACGTGCCGCGTCAGGAGTGTCAGAAAAAAAAGTTATCCTGCTATAGCTGAGAAACGGCTGGACAGATTAGGCTGACATTTGGTGTGTGGTTTGAGACCACCCACAACACTGCAATGTTATGCTGGTCAAACTCTGGGTCACGCTGCACGTGCGCACGTGCACCCCTGTTCCGTCCACACAATTGCCTACAAAATATCGTTGCAATACCGGACCTATATCTCGGCAACCAAAAGTCGCAAGGACGCGGGTTGAATGTGCATAGAAACGATCCGCACGGCGTATGCACTGTGTGTCGATCAGCGGCGCGAGACACGTGCAAAGCTGCTGGCTATACAAGCGCAAATTCATGGTTTATGACGTCACGATTTAAATCAGTGCTCGACACCTATGGGACGTGAAGCGATGAAAGAAACACCAATGTATAGACCAATGCACCGTCTCTAAAATGCATGTGAAAATTCAGGTTTTAATGCAATACTTCGCTGCTAAAACCTGCCTGTAATATTATACATATTGCCGATTTATCCATATTTTCCTTCATTACACCACAGCAAAAAGTCAAACCAAAGGTGCCAAACGATACAAATTGATGCAGCCTGTAAGTCAAATCAAATCCATCCAAACCCTCCAAAATGTTACTTTGCTTACAAACATGAAGCTTATTATTGTGACAGTTTAATTGAACTCTGTAAAACCTATTTAGTTGAAAGTATCGATTTAGTTCGGATCGACTTGCGACGGCAAAACAACACATAGCTTAAATAATCGAAAACCATGCTTCGCACAAAACGCACCTCTGTTGGGCGGATACGAAAGTGACGCGGGTTTATTCGGGCTCGCTCGTCCTTCGCCATTTGAGGCGTCTTACTGGTGTCATTCTCTGGTTGTTGGGGTTCTACTGCAAAATATATTCGATTTTTTTCCTGCGATCCAGCGCTGTGTCAAAAAGCTTCATATGGTACCATCATCTGCTAATAGCAATTATCAGCGTTTCTCGACCAACTAGGGAATTTTTCGCCAGTGACAATATTATGCTAGATATTTAAACAATGATAAGGTAATCATGACATTTGTAGTTAAGTTACTATACTTTTATAAATAATTATTTTTACATAAGTTCCGAGCCCATGCATCTTTTTTTAAAGCACACAATGTAATCAATTTAACAAAATGTGACATTTGTAAACCATGTTCCCTGCGGGTCGCCATAATTATATTACCCTGGGGGGGGGATTCTGACCCCCAGAGATCTAGATAATTGCTTGGCCGATTTCGATGGGACAAACACCATTCGATTGGTCATGACAAGATTGGATCCAAAAATATGTTTTGTGTTAAAAAATGGGGTACTGGGGCAAAAAAGTACGAAAACTTTGGGTGTTTTTGAAAGGTCACTGCGGTCTTGTAGTTTTACCGATTTTCAAGCAAAAATGGTATTGAGCTTTAATTATACTAATCTTCAACATGTAAAAATACAATTACCAAAATTTAAATCATAGGCGTATTCAAGATATGTAAAATGGGTGGATTTTCCGACAACAAATTTGTGCTGTTCGTGATTGTTAAGGACGATATGAACGTCACATTTGGGCATTATTTGCTGTAATTTATTAAATGTAATATATTGCACATATAGGCTAATCCAGGCAAACAGCGTGGGAGGGGGAGGGCGCATGCGCGTCACGCTTTATCAACTTGTTAATTTGACGTAGGTAGGAGCTAATTTGAGGGAGGGTATGCCTCCCATTTTTGTTTCCTGATTGTGCCTACTGCCAAATAATATGTGCAATCCCAGTATGCATGATGCATATTGCAGTGACGACATTTTGACGCATTTATTGCACCGCAAACTACCAAAGAAGTATGCGTCACGCAACTGCATTCGTAACACCCTCCCAAAAACATGAGCCTGGCACCGCCTCTGCTAGGCCGTTTGTAATATTTTGCCATAACACGTGTAAATTAATTATAAGAATAGTCAGACAATTTTAGAACGGTTTAGGAGCGGAAAGCGAAACACCACCGAAGGGGGGACAGAGTTCGCCCCACCGCAGAGAATAGGGTTAAATTTGTGCCACTTTTCGCAATAATATTTTGAATATGCGAGTCTGTGATATCGAAATATATTGCCTTCTAAGACATGCATTTTTACAATTTCTTTTGATAATTTATCCAAACAAATTACATATTTCACATTTTCGGGTGCGAATACCTCTTATTAGCACAATCACAGCAATTTTGCAAGGTGAGCTATTTTTTACGCCTATCAAATTTCAGTTTTACCCGGGATCCATGCCACTTCTGGCTAAACATATACTTAAGGCCGCTTAGTAGGATTTAACGTCATGGGTAAAGGCAGCAAGTTGCATGATACTTTCGTAACATTAACAGTCAACTCGCTGATGCAACATCGTAGTCGGTCAGCATCTTCACAGCTTCTCATACTAACCGGTGACGCTCTGTGTGGGTGGGGGGGGGGGAGGGGGGGGGGGGGGAGGGGGGGGGGGGGGGGGTGGGAGGCTCGTCCGTGGAGCCAGTCGCACATAATGCTACCGGTTGTGAACTCTGTCTGGCTGTCCGTGGAGCAGCCATACATAATTATGTCGGCCTCTCAGTTTTTACCGTCGGTACTTTCCTAGGAGAAGTTTGATTCGAGCTCTATGATGTGCAAAAGGTACTCAGACCGTCAACCATAAATGCCACTTGCATTGCCGTTGCTCTGGCCATAAACATGCGTTATGTACAAGGTAGTTGGTTCAATCCAGCGGAAGCCGTGTTCAGCTGACAGCTCCAACACCGCCGCCAGCCGGCAGACAGCTGACAGACACCGCCGCCAGCCGGCAGACAGCTGACAGACACCACCGCCAGCCGGCAGACACCGCCGACACGGCCGCAAAACAAGCCAACTGCTGCCGGCCGTGCCACCTTTATCGTCACAACTTGTGAGTTAGTCTAGAGATGAGTTTTGTTTTGATCGATATGCTTCGAACTGCAGGTATTTTGTAATTTGTGTAGTAGACTTTTGATGAATGTGAGTGTGGTGTGATGTCTGTGGCCTGTTGCCCACTGTGGTGTGATGTCTGTGGACTGTTGCCGACTGTGGTGTGATATCTGTGGACTGTTGCTGACTGTGGTGTGATTTATGTGGACTGTTGCCGACTGTGGTGTGATATATGTGGACTGTTACCGACTGTGATGTGATGTCTGTGGACTGTAACCGACTGTGGTGTGATGTCTGTGGACTGTTACCGACTGTGATGTGATGTCTGTGGCCTGTTACCGACTGTGATGTGATGTCTGTGGACTGTAACCGACTGTGGTGTGATGTCTGTGGACTGTTACCGACTGTGGTGTGATGTCTGTGGACTGCTGCCCACTGTGGTGTGTTGTCTGTGGACTGTTTCCCACTGTGGTGTGATGTCTGTGGCCTGTTGCTGACTGTGAGTAGAGCCGTTCTCTCACCTCTGGTGATGCCTCCTGACGGCCGACCTGCCCAGTGTTCGGCGCTGCTCCCCATCCCTAGGCTGCGCTCGCGCTGTCTCGAGCTGCCGACGCGCCCCACTGTAGCTTGTCATCCGTTCACGCTGCGGGTCGCGGCGGCCGCGCTCCCCCGCCGCCCCGCTGCGGCCGTCACTACACCGCCACGCCACCGCGCGGCCGACTCTGCCGCCAGACACCGCCTCCTCCAAAACACGCCTCACGATCAGCGCCAGCCGTAGTAATAGCACGCCGCCGTGGCGTCACGCCGGCCGCGTCGCTTGGCACGTGCGCTGCGACGGAAATAGCGTCGGTCTCTGTCGCCGTCCGACTGTAGGCGCCGCCGCCGACGGCGCACACATGCGTCGGAGGCGACGGCAGCGCATCCCCGACCGGCGCGACATCTATGAGCAGAGATGGAACTAGTAGTTGCCGGTGATCGTGTGTAGAGGGTTAGTGGTGAAGGTAGGACGAATGAGGGATCCCTTGTCATCCTCCAGGCTGCTGGTACTCACTAATCATCTGGTATTCATCTGGCTGGTTCACATCATCCGTCACGGCACGCCCATGGTAAGCCAGGTCTGGTGGCTGCGGCCACTGGGCATGGGATGGTCACGGAGCAGCCGCCCACTGGAGTGGTGGGCGGTGGCCATTTCCATGGCTTGGGCCCTTCCCGCAGCTTCGTCAGCTTCGGGGACAGGTTTGGAATCGCCGGTCTATGGACGGTCGCTGAGTATTAGAGTTCGACATGGCTGCACTTTTTCTTGGCCTAGCCGCCCCACAGCAATGACATCACAGCCACAACAGCCACAGCCACTCCCAGATGTCAATGGCTGGCCGCTGGCCAGCCGTGTGGATTTTTGGAAATTCATATTATGTCTTTATTTCCGGTCTACTGTTACGGCAACATGCCAAGGCTTCTTTTAGCCATGAATGGTTTGATAACATTGATGCAAAACCAATCATCATTTACGATAGAACGTATGCAGCCGCGTACACCGTAAGCCCATGAATCTAGAGATTTTCCAGTCCAGCCCACCCCGTTAGCCATGGGGTTCGGCCAGCCATGGGGATAGCCGCCCCATGTAGGACTCTACTGAGTATGTGTTCTACTTTGTCACGCTTTACCACTTCTCCAGGGCTGGTTAAAAGAGCGATCATGGTACATATAGTGGGCGCCAGAAAATACAATTTCAAGTTTGCTCCGTGGTCAAAAGGCCTTTCAAGCTATTTCGGCCTTTCATGACCCATGTGACTGTGATGGCGAGAGGAGGTGGGCTGTACTGTCATGCGATTTTTGTTGTGAAAACGTTCATTTTTTGAAAATGTGTGGTGAATTTTTGATTATCATTTTGGTAACGTGGTAGTGTGGGCGGTGGGATCTGCTTTCTTAAACCGTTATCAAGCTGCAGGCGGTGGGTTTTCGGTCACGATTTTGGTTGGGGATGCCCCGAAATCGTTTTTCAGGGCTGGGAAACACTTAAGCTGTGCGTCCATCGGTTGTAATTATGGAAGCCACAAGTTTTGAGTTCACCAGTTTTTTTTCCAAATAAAACACATTCAAAACGCCTAGGTGCATTACATATGTTGCAGGGCCTCGGCTAGGAAATTTCCACCGGGGGGGGGATATTCGAAAATGTTGCTAAAGCATAAGGTTGCACCCATATACCTGTTGCAGCTCTTTGATGCAAACGTTTTCATGTGTTAGTGACTTTAATATGATAGTAGTTGTCAAATCTATGGAAAACAGTACTCTCTTTCTGAAAACGCGCCCTGGAGGGCCTCTGCTAATTACACGTCGAGGGGACAGATTTCGCCCCCCCCCCTGTATGATCTCGGAAACCACGCAACGTAGCGACAAGCAATGATATCTGCTTGTCGCTAACGCCGCTATAGCGGCGTTAGATAGCTTGAGATAAGCTCTATCGAAAGCGTATCGGTCTTGTTTTTAGGTCAGGTTAATATTGAGATCACAAGAGGTCATCAAAGGTCCGATTTGCAAGATTTAGGACTTAACTCCAGAAACCCTTTGTAAACACCCACGTGTCCTCAAATTTATTGTATCTTGTATCTTGTTTATCTATTATATCACCAAACAGGCGGCGCCCAATGACCGGTGAAGTCATGCAGATAAAACATTCTAAGCTAAGCACACAATAAATAAATACATATTCACTTACACTTCAAAATCAAACCACAGGTTGTAGAGTTAATGTTAATGTCACAGTATGACGCTTCAGCTGGCCCAAGGTATTATGGAAGACGTCACACTGTGGTGAAAGCCGCACAAGGTCGTTGATGAGCCGTGGGCCGTGCACAAACAAACCGTTCACCACAGTGTTCACACGACTCCATCTGGATCTCGCGGAGGGTACACTAAACAGCGTGACGGGTGCACCCGTGTCCGCTCTGGGCAGGACATAGATGCCCAAACAGTCTAAGAGATGAGCTGATGAGTAAACTTAAAAAGCTTACATAAACATATATCGCTCTGGAACTACGTTCTCGCGTACAAGTGCCGAATGTTGTAAAAAGACAGCAAGCGGTCATAGTCTAAGGACATGCAGTTTGGCTCCGAATGTGTGGCCAACGCGCACATTAAAAACTTGTGTTGAATTCTCGCAACGCGAACGACGTGAGACCTGGCTGTCCCACCCCAGATGACTGAGCTGTACTCTAAAATCGACCGAATATTTTCATTATAAGCGGCTATTATTGCCTGCTTGTTCAGTTTACATCTGGGGGAAGCCGACTGGAAGGTCCGAATAAGAAGGCCCAGGGCACGATTTGCCTTGTAAGCGATGTGATCAATATGATCTGAGAATGCTAGCTTCTGGTCCAGGACAACACCTAAATCGCGAATTTTGGTAAGGTTCTCCAAAACAGAGCCGTTCATGGTATAAGACGACTGAATAAAGCTATTTTCAAGGTGATTTTGAATGACTTGCACTTAGAAGCGTTCAGATTTAGTTTCCAGTCAGCCGCCCAGTGCGTCACTGCATCAAGGTCTGCTGCAAATCTCAGGACGTCATGTTGGGTTGGCCCAAGATATTTTTAAATCAATCGGCAATACATGAGACATATTTGTCGAAATCACAGATGTCAGGTCATTCACGAAGAGAGAAAACAACAGAGCGGACATATATCCGCCCTCCGGCGTTCCAGACACTGCTGGTACCCAATCAGAGACCTTGCCGTTGAGTACAACTATCTGCTTGCGTCTCCCTAAGTAGGAGGTCAGCCAACGGAGGGCGGGCCCGTCGATCCCATACATACATTCGAGCTTATACAGCAGCAGCCGGTGGTTGGACGCTTTGGAAGGCGCTTGAAAAGTCCGTACATATTAATGAGTCAAGTTGAGGCCTGCTCCCTTATGGTGGTCCAGCCGTGCGCGGACAAAGCAGCTAGGTTTGGTCGGCACAGGATCTATTCGAATGAACGCCATGCTGATAAGGAGAAAGATGTGGCGAGACATACTGATGCATCTGGTCGGTGATTTTTTTTAGCTAGGTCAATAGGTACTTAAGGCTCAGAAGGTCACAAAGTTCAGGAAGGTATTGTTTGGAAAAATAAAATTGTTGGAAAATTAACTTTTTACCTAAAAAGATGAGCAAAACGTTTTACACCATCCAATATTGTCTCGTCAAGGCGCTTCGCATCATAATTCATGTAGACCAGTTAGGTCAACTGATAATTTGACCTCAGTTCAAAGACAAATGTGACCCAGTAGGGTCATACCGTCAAATTGGGGAGACGTGTTTCGACGAGACAAACACATTAGTACTGCTTGGTAGTTATTTAGCTCATCTTCGAGAGTTTTGAACACCATGTGTTTGGTGCATCAGTGTTGGTGACGAAGTTGACCCGACCTTAGATCACTGATATCGAAAATACAATATTAACAAATTGTAGGTACTTATGACCTTATGCAAACCTGCAAGTGCGAAACTGATCAACCCCAATCTGTAGGCTGTGGTACGAACAGCGGCGCGCAGTTTTTCCGTTATCCTCTGGAAAAATCTTAGATGGCGGGCGGACTTTCGGCCACCCTCCTATCCTCTAGAGCGCGTGTCAGCAGTACCTTATGAGTGACACACGCTCATTCTGTATCGTCGCTGAGCCAAGGAAATGTGCATGGGCCACGGACTGGACAAAGCCTACAGAATGCTGAAAATGCAACTATCACATTACATCCGATGTCGCAACCGCCAGCTTCCAAATTGCTGACCAATTTAAAAGAATAGGCAAGAAGTGGAGTTGTTGTGACTTAAAGGAGTTATCGAAACATTATCCAGTGATTCTTAACGTCTATTTCATAGATTGTTTTGCATTTTTTGTTTGCAATTGTTTGCTGCAATTACAGTTGCAAAATGCAAAAACAATTGCAAAATTTTGCAATTTAATTTATATTGTATTTTATTCATATCATCATATCATAGTCCCGCGCACCGACGGGGTCTGAGCCAACTTCGAACCGACGGGGGCGGATAACCTCCCCCCAGAGATCTCGAAAACTACGCAACGTATCGAGAAGCGGAAAACGGCGTGAGGTAGGCCGTGACAAGTAATACAGAAAATACACAGACTATTTTTTATCAGGTCAATATTGAGGTCATCAGAGGTCAAAACAGGTCAAATTTGCCCATATTTCGAGTAGTTGAGCATTGCTTCACATAATCCGGGCTAGCTCAATCAATATCATAGCTAGGAGCGATCCCGAAAAAGCACTGCAATGCCCTTGAAACACTATTTCGCTATTATGTCTTCAGATTTGAGATCAGGTCAACAGTTAAGGCTCCAGAGGTCAGCGAAGGTCCAAAATGCTTAATTTTACTGAAAAGGTGTTTTGGTAATTAACGTTTTAAGTATAAAAGCTGAGCACGATTTGTGTCTTGCCATCGTGTTTCTAACATCACAGCGCATCGATATCATTTATCATTTGTCAGCTAGCTCAAACTAAAAAATGACCTGACCTGACCTGAGGTCAGGTCAAGGTCAAGCCAAATTTTATGTCAATTGATGGAGGTCGACAAGAGAAACAGAATGGTGAAAAACACAGCACTCTAACTTACTTTTTATTTTTTATTTATTTACCATAATCGCCGACGGAACAAGCCATTTACAAGCGAAGTCACTCAGATAAAACCACAAAATCATTACGTAGAAGATGAGTTATTGAACAAAAACCATATGACCTGGGAGCACATTGGATTTGACCTCAAAGAGGTCACGGAAGAAAAATACAACATGCATTCTTCTACTTAGCTTCAAAATAGTGATTAGGATGAAAACTGACCACATTTAGCCAGGTTTTGTTCGATTGATGCGCATTTCAATTTTCTCTCATAGACTTATAATGGGAGGTCACAAAATTGACATGGCCTCAGGTCAACGATATAAAAAATATGAGATATACGAACTGTAGATACCCGAGGCCTTATCACACAATGTGAGTTTCAAACTGTTTGGTTCACCAATGACCACTGTGGCTTCGGCAAGATGTGAAACTTACAAAAACGTGACTTGAGGTCAGGTCATATAATGCGACCTGACAACGTGACATTGAAAGTTAGTAAGTCAAAAATTCAGAAAGTGGGGGTAATTGATGCCCAAACAGCTATGCAAAATTTGGCGGCGCTATGCACCACTGTTTTTCCGCTAGTCCTGAAAAACCTGTGGTGGGGCGGGGGGGGGGATTTCCGCCCCCCGTCGGTGCGCAGTATATATTTTTGGAACACGGGTTCTTGAAATTGAGGTTTCAGTATGCCCGTCAATAATAGATGGTAAAACACACTTCCCATCTGAGAGGCCAAATTTAGTCACAGGGGGCCAGTAGCGGTCACTGCTGAGGAGCTTGGCCCACCAGTTAACATGTTAGCCGAGGTCCTGCTATGTTGCCGCTTTAACCCGCGCTTGACCGGGGTCTTATCCGAGCGCCATTGACCGGGGGGATAGTGCCCCCTCGTTATCTCCGGAACCGATGATCGTAGCGAGACGTGCAAGGCGGCGTTCAAAATCACTCATCGAGACGCATCTCAAGCATACTCGAAATTGTTGAATGGAGGTTGCATATCAGGTCAAGGTCGGGTCAAAGGTCAAAATCGAGACATTTGAGTTTATGGACCATGCTTTCCATCCAGGCAGAACCTTTGATTGCGACCATGATCACCAAAAGTGCTACTGCTCCCAAAGGTATGACATACATCCCGCATGAGCAAAACGGATATTTTTTGCAACGGTTAAGGTCACAAAAGGTCATTATCAAAAAATATTTTTGAAAGTCATGCAACACATCTTTTAAGAGCTGTTTTATACGTATAAATCGATGGTGATAATCAAGGCACCAACTGAGGTCATTTAAATGAAGTTAGTGTCAAGCTGAGGTCAAATTCAGGTCAAATGAGGTTTATTTTTTTAGTTTATAATTATTAATAAATAATGTATTTTTTACCAGTTTTATGTCAGAAATACATTGCTGACATCTATTTGTCTTTTTTGTTGTCAATGAAGCAAAAAATAAAACATATTATACATATTACGTCATCAGTTACCATTCTTAGACCTTCTTAGTAAAAATGGTGCTCTTCATTTGAAACGTTGACTTCTGGTCTGGTCGGGGGCCCCTCTGAACTGCACAGGGGCCCTTTGAATTTCAGGGGCCCTCTGGTCTGGCTTGGGGCCCTCCAGCCTGATCAGGCGCCCTTTCCGACCTGGGTGAGAAACTGCGCTGGCTGTTTTTTTTCGCCTACCCGCCAACAGTGTAAGTTGGGCACTGCTCGGGCAAACATGGGCTTAACAGGGCATAGTCCGGTCTGCCCAACTTACGAGTTTCTCATATTGGGTCCAACCCGGTTTTCGCCTGGACAGAACCAAATTGGACAGGCCTGAGTTGAGCCGAACAATTATTATGGGGCTGAAATTGGGCATGCCCGACCAGCATTCATCACTTGATGGTGATGACGTTCACGGGTTGACGTCAAGTGGTGTTTAGGCTTGAGGGACTGCTCATGCTCATTTAAAAAACATGACCGGTTTCAGCTGGGCTTAGTCGGGTTGCCTGATCAGGCAGCCCAGGCTGTAACTTGGTTCCTGGTATGTGTTTATACGCCAGACAGGGACCAATTTACAGCCTGGGCTAACCAACCTATTGGGTCGGGCAAACCGAGATGCTGCCCATTGGGCCCATAAAATTTGTTGGCAGGGTACCGCATGCTACCTCAGGGCCCTCCGACCCGAGTCAGGGGTCCGCCGCCTGCCAGTGGCCTTCCGACCTGCCAGGGGCCCCTACGCCTTCCAGGAACCTTTGTGCTGGCTAGGGGCCATTCGACTACAGTGCACAAGCGACGACCCGCAAACCACAGTCCACAACTCCAGCTGCGTTTTACCTCCCTACAAGAAAAAGCAGACGCATATTTGATTTATCCAATAGACTACATGAGACTGCAAGGTGGCGTGAAAACGGATCACATACTTTCAGCGTCTCAAACAAGTGGATATTTGCGTAAATCACGAAGAGAGCCACGGGAAAATACATACGATTGTACAGCGGACGCGGAGAAATTCGCCATCATCTTGACGTTTTAGTTCAGACTATCCGTCGCCAGGATGCCAAATAGCCCCCAGATTCGTCGAGAATCCCATCCGTTATACAATAATCCGTGGTTCGAAACTCGCACACCCGCATACAGAACATAACGACAACAAATCAATACAATTATTTAATCTCAAACAAGCGTCATTTGTGATGGCCTCTAAGTGAATATACCATTTACAACGAATTTGGGGACGATCAACCAAATGAAGCCTAGACAAGTCATTTAAAGCAACAATGTTTGTATAACACAACATATTATATGTGCATATGCATCAATATTTATATGTCTTTTTCACACACACACGCACACACGCACGCATGAACGCACGCACGCACGCACGCACGCACGCACGCACGCACACACGACGGAAGCACAACACGACACTCACAAACAAACAAAAACAAACACACACACACACACATTTCGATTTATATGTCATAATGACAGACCAGCATGTAGGTATAAGTAGAGTACCTACATATATCACAATATACAAAGCATTTCACTTTTAGCAATATAATCAAAAGACATTGCCAGTTGCCATATATAAAGATATTGTAAACAATGGGTGTACACTTCTTCATTGATATTTCCTTTAAACAAAACACAAATATAGACTTATAAGAAACCGTCTACTCGGGCTTAGCGTAGCGACCAGTGAAGAGAATCAGACCCACTTCGGCGTCCACGATGGCGAAAAGAAATGGATGATCTGCCAAGAACTTGAAGCGGTCCACGACGTTAGAACACTGCATCACAATTCCAGTTGCAGCGGCCGCCTCAGCACCCTCTTCGTTGACCTCGATAAACGCCTTATGGACCACTTTGGAGACGAACAGATCTTTGTTGTCTGATATCTTGGAAAGGTCCGCTGACTGGATGTCGAACAGATCAGCGATGCCCAGTTTCTTCAGATGGGTCTGCCAGGTGTCAGGAATCTCGCAGTTTGAACTTAGGGATGCTAATCGTCGTCTTCTCACTGTGAAGCTGTTGCAGAATCGACTGGACAGTCGTATTTGCCAACTTCTCTTCCAGCGCCTTGAGTCCCGTCCTTTCTTGTCTGGTAGGAGCAGCAGCATGCTGAAACCTTTTCCCTTCGTACTGGGAGTTCCAGCGCCTTGCATCCCAGGTCGTCAAGGACGCCACAGTTAAATCGTTTCCCGTCCATATACATCATGTCCGTTTTGACAGAGTTACCTGGAGTCACGAAGAAGTCTCTCTTTGTTGTTGCCTCCTTGTCGAATTTCTCCACCCACGAGCCCTTGAAGTAGATGGCGTTGACTAGAACAAGGCGAACAAGTGAGTTTAGTGCACTCGGATCAATCAAATCCTTGATCTTTCCCTTGTCAGTGACCTACATCACC
The DNA here is from genome assembly GCA_014673585.1 of Semibalanus balanoides. Classification (NCBI taxonomy): domain Eukaryota; kingdom Metazoa; phylum Arthropoda; class Thecostraca; order Balanomorpha; family Balanidae; genus Semibalanus; species Semibalanus balanoides. Next base: position 223,411 of record VOPJ01006361.1, read on the forward strand.
ATTGATTCAGCTTTGCTTGTGCCAGTTGTGTCCCTGAAATCACGCTCTTCAGCTCGCTGAGGTACTGCTTCTTCATCAGATCGAGTAGCCGTCCAGGATCTTGTAGGATTGCTTGGAACGTACATAATGTGGCGTGATGAGCGTGACGTTGGGCGGGTCCTGCAGCATCTTCAGCACCTTGCTGTAGCCGTATGCAGCGCTGCCGTGTCCTCAGGGCAGCGCCAAGAGCCTGGCGCATCTGAAGCGCCGTGCTTTCCATCCGCTCCTCCGAAGGCCATCGCCAGGGCCGTGCTGATGCTGAAGGCCGAGAGGAACACGTTGCCGTCGCCGGCCTCAGCCAGCAACCCGTAGCAGGTTTTGAAGCCGCCTTGGCCTGGTGACTCTTGACGTGCTGCCAATGCTGGTGTCGGACAAACGCGACGGGCACGAGTCAGATCCGGCGGCGGGATGGATGAGGGTTGCGGGGGACAACACAGAACCAGACAGCAGACACCGGGCGACTGTCCGGCAGCGGTCGTTTTACTGGTGCGGCCGGATGGGGCGGCGGTGGGCGCCGGTCAGGGCGGGGCTGACTCACTCGAACACGTTGACTCACAGAGCGAGTCCACGGCCTCGCTGTAGTCGTCTCCGTGAGTTGCCTGCTGTTAAGACGGACTGACGCCAGGTATCACAACGCCCGTGCTGTTTGTTCCGTGGTCCACACTGCAGCAGCCCTGCCGTCGTCCGGCCCGCCGTATCGAATTCAGTGACGTAGTTGGCTATCGACGAACTGAGACCAAAGCCACAGTCGGTGTGTGAGCGTTGCGCAAGCTAAGCTGTGGCTTTTGGTTTTTCTGTTTGTCGCTGCAACCGGCATCTGCAACCGACTGGTAACGTTTCACTGATCAAATTAGATGACACCGAATACGTCACGAATAACAGAATATCATTATTTGTGATGGAGGGCCCTTATCGGTGCAGGGATCGGGATTATCCCCCAGGGATCTGAGAGTCAATCCAGAGGACACGGCTCCGATCTGAGTGGACCCTTTTTAGTCTTGGGAGGACCTTGCGTCTCTGAGAGAGCCTTTATTAGGCTTGAAAGGACCTTTCACGCGCTTTAGATGGTCCCTGCCCAGTGCCCACTGACGGATCCAGATTCCAGAGTTTTGGGGGTGGGGTCGCGAGGTCATGGCTCATTTTTTCCTGCTGCGACGGTTTATTAATATAATATAATATATAGCATATATACACATCATGTACATCTTTTTTATCTTTTATATATTATATTATATATTACTTATGGCCCGCGAATGAGGGGCTGCCAAATGGTCAAAGCGGAATTCTATCGCCTAATTACGTCGGGCTGGGGGTGCCTCCATATTTAGCAAAGGTCTTCGCAAAACCGCTTACAAAATCACTGGGATCGATAAGCGATGCCCACATTCAAAACACTACGGATGTGATGGAGCGATTGAAAAAAGTTGATGGCACTGGCAAAAAATAGCGAGTTTTGACGTCAAATCCTTATTCACCAACGTCCCCGTGGATGGAGCGCTTAAGGGCAATAAAGAGAGTCGTTTGATGCAGCTGATAAGCAAGTATATCGCTACCAAAAGCTCAATAACTGGATCTAGTGGCGTTATGCATGACGTTTGTTTGCTTCTCCTTTAACCCGCGCCCCGCTAGGGGGGGGGGGGCATAATCTGAGAAGGCTCTAGTGGTGTGATAGTCAGAGGCGTCCGTATCGGCCCTCAGGAGCGGATCCATAATTATTTTAGAAAGGGGGGGGCAGGGCATAGGGGCGCATTTTTCGGGGAACAGGGACGCATTTTTCGGGGAACAGTGGTGCATATTTTAAGAACAGGGACGCATTTTTCCGGGATTAGGGACTCATTTTTTCGTGAAATTTTGTATTTTTGGGTATCTTTAAACCTGAGGGGTGGATCCGATAATTTTTCCGATTAGGCTGCATTTTTGCCGTCATGGGCCTGCAGGGACGCCAAATGTTAATTAATAACAAGAAAAATCATGCAAAAACGCAATTTTCTCTTTAATTACTCATTAGTAGTTTGTATTTTCTAAAAATATGTTATATTAACACAAATTTTAATTAACGATTTTGAAAGCACTCTCAATGTAAGTATGACGTCCGTCATTAGCATGTATATATTTTAAGGCGATCATAGGTGTGCCTGGCCCTAAATCTGTCACGGCTAGGTCGCTCACCTCTGGGGCATTCCAGAACGGATCGACAAGCGAAAACCCCAAATTAACACCCTGCAACTCCGATTTCGATAAAACTCCGTTATAGGGGTTATCTGGGGCGCTGAATCACGCTGTGCAAGTTTCAGCATGATTGGAGCTACGGCTGACGAAGTATAGCCTCCGGCATTTTCGTGAGGGCACCTTGCATGACTCAGCCAATTAGCCAATAACTCCACAACAAATTATCCAATTCCTAGAAAACCATACATTTTCTGAATGGCAATGAAGCAAGGAAAATAATTCCAGGCCCACTTTTTATTTTTGTGTTGATTCTTATTAAATGACCCTTGACCTCTGGTGACCTGACCTGACCTTCAAACGAGCGCAGTTTTTTATAATGCTCTTAGGTTAGCTGTCTTTGCACAGGATACAAATTGGAGATGGGTATTTTCTATAAATGTACTTTTTAATTGCTCAAATTAACTCGTTTTTATCTTTTCGCCAACACAAAATGATATATGTGTCCCATGATGGCACTGAGTGCGGCTTATGTGTCACACGAAGGTTTTAGGCTGCAATTTAAGCCACTTAGAGGATAAAGTTGAAGTGAATTTATTGATTTACCCAAGGTGAAATTATTGCTGCAGTGACCTCCTGCAAGTCAGCTGAGGTATATCTGAAGTTAACCAGCGACATTTTACCACAAACCTTATACAATACTAGATACGAGACGTGAAAATTATATCCCACTGTTGTTTGTATCGTCGATTGGCAGTCGCCCAATATGCAACATGACTTACCTGGGTCACCAAATGACCTTGACCAAAGGTCAAATTTTGAAGTTTACCTAAGCAGGTCACCTTTAACGTTTTTCTAAACGCCTTCTTGACGAGACGAACACGATGGTTTAAAAATTATATTTCTGTGTTTTATCTTCGAAACGTTATTCACGAACATGTTGAAGCTGTTACTGTAAAACGAACGAACGAATTGTTGCTAGTAAAAACAGTTTTTCGAGCATAACTTTTTATTAATTAATCGCATAACAAATTTTTAACACCATCGTGTTTTCTTGTCAAGGCGCTTTGAAATATATTACTGGTGGCCTGGCTAAGTCAACTAAAAAATTTCACCTTTGACCTTTGAAAAATCAAAATTTACCTTGATCATTTGGTGACCCAGGTAGGTCTTGTTGCATATTGGGCGACGCGAATCGACGATACAAACATAGTGGTGTAATTTTCACGTCTCTATCTATATTATATTAAGAGTTTGTGGCAAAATTTTGTTGGTGACTGCAGATGACCTCAGCTGACCCTGCAGAGGTCACTGAGCAACAATTTCACCTGGTAAATAAATAAATTTACTCAACTTAATCTCGAAGTGGCTTATATTGCAACCTGAAACCTTTGTGTGACACATAAGCCGCATTAAAATGCCATCATGGGACAAATTAATCAATTTGTGTTGGTGAAAAGAGAAAAACGAGTTAATTTGAGCAGTTAAAAAGTACATTTATAGAAAACGCCTATCTCCAATTTTTATCCTGTGCAAAGACAGCTTACCTAAGAATATTATATAAATATAAAACAACATTATTTTCACTGCGCTCGTTTCAAGGTCAGGTCAGGTCACCAGAGGTCAAAGGTCATCTCATCAGAATCAACATAAAATAAAAACTGGGCCTGGAACGATGTTCCTTACGTCGTTGCCATTAAAAAATGTATGGTTTTCCAGAAATTGGATAATTTGTTGTAGAGTTATTAGCTAATTGGCTAAGTCATGCAAGGTGGTGCCCTTACGAAAATGCCGGAGGCTATAACTCGGCAGCCGTAGCTTCAATCTAGCTGAAACTTGCACAGCGCAATTCAGCTCCTCAAATAACCCCTACAACGAACTTTTATCGAAATCTGACACATAGTGTAGGGTGTTACCCCATTGTCGATCTGCCCTGGAATGCCCCCGCCCCCTCTTTCTCTTTGACCTGCCAAAATATACACCTTCTCTCTAGTCTCTACTCTCTACCCTGTCGTCACGGTCTGGCCATAAGGCGGCATATGGCTAGGGGGCGACACATGGCCGTGATATGAGGGCGGCATCCTACCGTGCAGCAAACATTAGATATTGAACCCCGTAAGCAGGCCTATTTCAGCTCCTTCGGCGCAGAAACTGATCTGCTTACCAGACCCTTCCGCGACTTTGGTGCGGCGGACACGGGGGGGGGGGGCACCCCCTGGGCGTGGCGGACCACCAGAGAGGGCCGGCCTGCAGCCTCGGTTTGGCTCCTGTGCGTGGCGGATCAACAGGTAGGGGCGGCCGCCCCGCCGCCTCCCTGTCTTTACCACCCCTGTCGGGCCCATTTAAGTATACGCCACACGGAAATTCGCGACGAAGAACATTGCGACCAGTGGCTTTGTCGCAGTAATCCGTGCTGACTTGTGAGCGGCGTCCATCGTAGATTCCTTGAGTACTTTTGGTAGGGGTGGCGGTGTGCTCGGAGCTTTCTGAACGCGTCTTTACTTATGGAGTTAATATAATGTAGCTCTGGTTTCAGATACGCACACACTCTCATTGGAGTGTGATCAAAGAGCCCGTGGTAGTATGATAGCGTCGGAGGCACACTCAAACGGATCGGAGGAGATACGAACACGGGATTGGATTTTCTCTTATTGACCCATGCGGTGCCATTACCCCAACTATTACAATTTTCTCGAGTTGTCTGGCCTGTGTATTTAAGCATTTTGAACATCTATTCTTGTGGTCCGGTCAGGTATGCCATCTGGTTGGCGGCCCCGTCGTAAGGCATAACACATTTATAGAGAAAAATGGGAAATCGCTAAAAGGTACGGAATTATGTGTCATTGTAACTTCGAGATCATCCACCCGGCATGCCCCATTTAAGGTTACGATTAAATTATATGTTTTTTAAATGTAATTAGTACTAGCGGGAAGTGATCCTTTAATTTAATATAAGCATTCTTGGCAATTAATAAGTGACCAATAAATAGCTAGTCAATAAGACTAGGTGATCAGGGCAGTATTAGGGATTTATTTTTAAAAATCATGATCGCATAAAAATCCTAATAGTACTGAGTCAAAATAATAGATCATTATATGTGACCGCAGTGAGTATAAGTTGCTATATAAGATGTCTCAATCACAAAAAAAGTATGCTAGAGTACAAAAAAGATGAGTTTATCGCTTTATCTGGAAATGCGGCAGGTCCCTGGTTATTAAATGTTACCACTGGAGTCATAATATAGTAAAGTATAAATTGCAACAAAAGAGTGCCGTGTTAAGTGCGTTGTGTGCTAAGAGTGTTGGGTAAAAATATTATCCATGGGCTGCATTCTGGCTAGCAATCGTGAATCGTTGCGCGCAATGGGGCAGGGGTTATCATAGAGTTGAGGTAATTTTTGAATGGGCATCTGGTCTGCGGATCTTTGGGCTTATTGAGGTGTTCATTCTGGCTCTCAAAAAAGGGATTCCTCGCGCTGTGCGGGCTTGGATTTTAGAGCAACCCATCGCATACTGTGCATTCTCCTGGCTCCTCAAACCTCCTCGCATGGAGTGGTATAATTCCGAATTCCCTGCCACCTCCCGCACCTCGCGGAAAGTGAGAAACCACACCTTGATCCAATGACAGCGGAACACTTATGTATTCATTAGCCTTTGTTCAAGCGATGGTTTATTTGCGCGAAGATGTTTTTAAAAACACTTTAAAATGTTTTTAAAATTTTTACGTTAGCACATTTTCACGCGTGGACTAATTTTGCCAAAAAGTGTTCTTAACCTCGCCATCGGAAACCCATAGGTCGAGAGTTAAAACATTTCGCTCAATACATGATAAGTCATTCGCCGGAAACGCTTAACGAACTAAAACGATTTTAAAAATCACTTTTGAACAAGTTTTAAGAACATTCGCGCAAACAATAATCCATCGGAAAACGGGGCTTTATGTCAATTTGCGACGCTCGTGTCATCTAATTGATCAGTGAACGGACGTTACCAGGCGGTATTTGGCAGATGCCGTTGTCACGCCGACCAAAACAGAACCAAAGCCACACAGCTTTAGCTTGCGCAACGCTCAACACACCGACTGTGACTTTGGTCTCAAGTCGTCGATAGCCAACTACGTCACTAACTTAGATACGCGGGCCGCGACGACGGCAGGGCTGCTCAGTGTGGACCTACGAACAACAGCACGGGCCGTGTGATACTGGCGTCAGTCCGTCTTAACAGCAGGCAACTCACGGGAGACGACTCAGCGAGGCCGTTTGACTCGCTCTGTGAGTCACGTGTCAGGAGGGCGCGATCGGCAACACGACGAGTTCGCTCTCCGACGAATCCAACGAATTCGTTCTCCGACGAATTCGCTGCGTCCTGCGATCGGGACAACAAGCAATTATCCGCCGGTTTTGTCACTGCTACGCCATTTTTTTGTGGTTATTTTACATGCTGTTTTGAAATATCGGTACTTAATACGATTTTTTCAGAAAAAGGGTTCAATGGTAGGGACAGGGCATGCCATATTATCTTTTTCTTATGTTGGAAATCAGTGGCGGATCCAGGATTTCGCTCAGGGGGGATCCGCGGCCGAAAAAGGGTCCAAATGGCTCTCGCAAGGGCCCTAATTGCTTGAAAAAGACCCTCCATTTTTTTCCGTTTACTGTCCGATTTGCTCCGAAAGTGCCTCAAATGACCTCCAATGTCATAATGCCTGCTTGCGTCACGATCTATCAATTTGCATACAGATGTCGAAGGTTAAGGTTACGGAGACGAGTACAATGTTTTTAAGTCGGTGTACCCTCTTATATTTGTTTTCGTTTACAGTCCGATTTGCTCGCAAAGTGCCCCAAACGACTCGTCGTCACGCCAGTTTGCATCACAGTAGAGCAAGTATCAATGAAATTGTTAAAATGCTATATTAGTCTCCATGACCATGACGTTTCACCTATGGATCAAAATGCATTAGCCGTGACGCAAGCTGGCGTGACGGTGGGTCATGTGTGGCCCTTTACGAGTAAATCGGACAGTAAACGAAAACATAAAGGGTACACCATGTGGGGACATTCTGATGACTGCTGGAGGTCAAACTGTGCGACTGCGCCCTGTGGCAAAACTGATTGCATATGCGTGCATAACTCGACGAGATCTATACATAGGTATGCATAGTTTGGTGCTAATCAAACTCGAAGCTGAAAACAAATACGAATACGACGCTAATTTGATGGACATTTTGGTAGGTAGGTAGGTACACGGGCGTGGTCGGATTATCGACCGGATATATCGGGGTTGAATTAAATTGGTTGAGTATCTTGAGCCGTACTGCCTTTTTGAGAAGCTAAATAATGCCTTGATAAGTCGGTTAGGAAATATTTGCAAGCGTCTGATTTACCTACTAGAAAATGCTTAAATAAAAATATTTCATTTTTATATTTATGTTTCTGCAATATCTTATGACGCAAGTACGCTGTACATGTGTCGGCCGTATGTATATGTGTAGTGTGTACGCCGTACATGCACGGTCCGAGCTCCACCCTTGCGTGGGCCCAGACCTCTTCTGCGTGGGCCCGGGTCTCCTACTTGGACCCGGACCTGCCCAGGGGCCCCTCCAGCCTCGCTAGGAACTCATCCGGCTTGTTCAGGGCCCCTTCCGACCTGCCCAGGGATCCTTTTGTGTCTAGCCAGGGGCCCCTCTGACTTGCCCAGGAGCCACTCCGATCTGCCCAGCGACTCTTCTGACCGGACTACGCTGGCTGCTTTGTCGCTCTGTCGACATAAGGGCCCCTATGACCTGCCCTGGGGCCCCTCTGTGCTGACTAAGGGCCAATTCGGCATGTTCAGGGGCCTTTCTTACCCGCCCAGAGGCCCTTTTGGTCTGATCAGGGACCCCTCCGATCTGTACAGGGGCCACTTAACCCGGCAGTCACTGGGGTATTTCTGTAACACGAGTCACTGGGGGGGGGGGGTAGCCCCCCTTGTATCTTACGGAACCAATCAAACGATCGCGCTGAACCAAATGCAATCGATAGCCCAGGAAAAATTCATACGGACGTAAAATATTTTTGTTGCCCTAGAGGTCAGCTAGGTGACGTCACAGGTCAGGTCAAAAGGTCAAAATTTACAGACAAAATTGTATAGACCATATTTTTCGATCAAGCAATTGGTTGCAACCATGATCACCCAAGATTGACTCTCAAATGTTATGACCACACATCCAAAATGGCTAATCGGGGATTATTGCAAAATTTCAAGGTCAAGGTCAGGTCAGCATAAAGGGTCACATATTGCCAAACAATTATACGAAAGTCATCAACACATGTTGTTAAATTGCTATTTTACGTGTAGAACGAATATTGGTAACTGCATTTTACACCTGTTGAAAGGTCTGACGGTGGAATGAAAGTCAAGTTAGAGGTTCATAGTCATGTAAAAGGGTCAAAAATTAAAATTGTAATAATACAGTTAAATAAATCCATTTTTCTAGTTGGTTTTGTTCTTAGAAATACAGTGCTTGCTTCTTTATTTGTTCTGATCTGACGTCAAAAAAGGACAACAAGAATTAAATCAAATTTGGGACGTCTCGATTACCATACCTTAGAGTGTCATCACTCAGTCGAAAATACTCAATATCATTTTGAAATTTAGTATGGGTTTGTTGAATATGTATAGTTATTTAACATATATTCCGGTTTTTTGAATATCTTAAAAAGTTTTGATTTTTTGATCGTTTTTTCAAAAATTGGAAATGTTTGAAAATTTTGGGGTCAAAAATCACTTTTTTCAAAAATCTGAGATAGCCATATTGTAGCCCTGACATTTGCTACTTTTCTTTTTTCGAATTCCATTTGTCATTTACATGACATTCGTATCAAGTCTGCTAAAGTTGAGTGATTTTGGTGTCATAAATCGTGTGTAGTGGACGTCACTTACTTAGCTTTATCTAAAAAAAATCTGACGAAATTAAAAAAAAAATGCAAAGGGTGTGAAAAAGATGCCCAGTCAGGTACTAGAAGTTTGGCGTTGATAGCTGCATTGTTTCCTTAGATATTTTATATATTCCTGAGGGGGGGCTAAAACCCCCCCAGTGACTCGCGGGTTAAACTTTCCAGAGCCCCTCTGGTCTGTCCAGGGACTTTCCAGCCTTCTAAGGGGATCTTCTAATCTGGCAAGGGACTGTGCTTGCTGCTTTGTCGCCTTGTCGACATGCTCAGAGGGACCTCCAACCTGCTCAGGGTGCTGCCCCTGGATAGGGACGCATTCGACGTGTTCAGGGGCCCTCCGACCTGATAAGGGGCCCTTTCGGTCTGGCCAGGGCCCCTGACATGCACAAGGCTATTTTGAACGCCTAAGGGGCCCTCTGGTCTTTCAGAGAGGGCCCTGGAGGCACTTAAGGCGCTCTGAAGTGCTCTAAACTCTCAAGATCATGCTTCGCGTGGTTTTCCGACTTTTAAAGAGCCCATGATACCGCGCTTCGCGAGGTCATTTCGGCCCTTTTCGGCAAGCTGCGCTTGCCGAAAAAGGCCTGCCGAGCCTCCACAAAAGGGCCCATTGAGGGTTCAGGGGGATCCTGGATCCTTAGGATCCCCCTTGAATTCGCCCCTGTTGGAAATACACTGCAAAACTAAATTCGCCCTACCGACGGTTGGGAAATTCTCGCTCTACAGAGCGAATTCGTCGGGCGAATTCGCTCTACGCTAATTCGTCGTGTTGCCCAACGCAGACTGAGCGAATATTCGAGGATACCGACGAATTCGTCGCGATACTGGCGAACTCGTCATGCTGCCGATCGCGCCCAGAGTGAGTCAGCCCCGCCCTGGCGGCCGCAATCAAGATACCAAGATATAGCCGCAATCGCCGCCCGCCGCCGCCGTCCGGCCGACAGTCGCCGCTGCCGACAGTCGCCACAGCCTCGCTGACGCTACGTTCACACACCGACTGTGGCTTTGGTCGCAGTTGGTCGATAGCGAGCTTCGTCACTAACTTAGATACGGCGTGCCGGACGAGGACAGGGCTGCCGCACTCCGCAGTGTGGACCACGGAACAACAGCACGGGCCGCGTGATATAGGCATCAGTCCGTCTCAACAGCAGGCAACTCACGGGAGACGACTCAGCGAGGCCGTTTGACTCGCTCTGTGAGTCACGTGTCAGAGTGAGTCAGCCCCGCCGCCGTCCGGCCGCCGCCGCCGCCGCCGCCAGTCGCTCGGTGTCTCTGTGTGTGTGTCTGTGTCTGTGTCTGTGTGTCGCGCTACTCACCCGTCCCGCCGCCGGCTCTGACTCGTGCCCGTCGCGTTTGTCCGACACAAGCATGGAGCACGTCAAGAGCCACCAGGCCAAGGCGGCTTCGGACCTATACCGGGTGCTGGCTGAGGCCGGCGACGGCAACGTGTTCCTCTCGCCCTTCAGCATCAGCACGGCCCTGGCGATGGCCTTCGGAGGGAGCGGATGGAAAACACGGCGCTTCAGATGCACCAGTGCCTCTGGCGCTGCCTGAGGCACGGCAGCGCTGCACGACGGGCTACAGCAAGGTGCTGAAGATTGCTTGCAGACCCCAACGTCACGTCAGCACGCCAACTATGATTGTACGTCCAGCAATCCTTACTCAAGATTCTGAGACGGCTACCTCGATCTGATGAAGAAGCAGTACCTCAGCGAGCTGAAGAGCGTGGATTTCGGGGACGCATCCGGCACGAGCAAGCTGATCAATGATGATGTAGAGTTACTGACAAAAGGAAAGATCAAGGATTTGATTGATCCGAGTGCACTAAACTCACTTGTTCGCCTTGTTCTAGTCAACGCCATCTACTTTAAGGGCTCGTGGATGGAGAAATTCGACAAGAAGGCAACAACAAAGAGAAAGTTCTTCGTGACTCCAGGTAAGTCCGTCAAAACGGACATGATGTATATGGACGGGAAACGATTTAACTGTGGCGTCCTTGACGACCTGCGCGATGCAAGGCGCTGAACTCCAGTACAAAGGGAAAAGGTTCAGCATGCTTTTTCCCTGTTGCTTCCCTTACCAGACAGAAAAGACGGGCTCAAGGCGCTGGAAGAGAAGTTTGGCAAAATACGGACTGTCCAGCGATTCTGCAACAGCTTCACAGTGAGAAGACGACGATTAGCATCCCTAAGTTCAAACTGGAGACTTCCTACAACCTGGCAGACCATCTGAAGAAACTGGGCATCGCTGATCTGTTCGACCCCCAGTCAGCGGACCTTTCCAAGATATCAGGCAACAGGGATCTGTTTGTCTTCAAGGTGGTCCACAAGGCATTCATCGAGGTCAACGAAGAGGGTGCTGAGGCGGCCGCTGCCACGGGCGTGGTCATAATGATGCGCTGTATGCCTAAAGAGCCCTTCAAGTTCTTCGCAGACCATCCGTTCTTCTTTGCCATTGTTGACAATGAGACCGGTCTGGCTTTGTTCTCTGGTCCGTTACGTCAAGCCCGAGTGACGTGTGTGACGTGTGTGACGTTCGTGCCAATGATGGCCGCTACAGATGAGCTGAGTGTGTCTATGTTACCTAATTTTGAATTTAGAAGTCTGCACGATTGACACATTATGACTGTTTCCTGTTCTTTCTGTGATCAATGAGCTAAAATCAGGGGTTTCGGAGAAAAGTTTGCCTTGGAAATAGCTTGATTGGGGTTGTATCGTGTTTAATTTGTGTTTCGCTTTCTTCCTCTATTTGATGGAATATTTTGTGAAGTGTTACTTCTTCAGATGATTTAATGCTGCTTTGACAATATACGATATAATACAATGAAGTGGATTTTACCAAATCAGTACATTGCTAGAAAGACATGCATCGAATGTGTTGTTAAACGTTGTTTATACAATGGTATTCCATTACTTAGACACTCACCACCCTGGGCCTGGCCGGCCCGGGCCGGAATTTAATAAATGTCGTTGGCTTCAGATCACGGTACTCCTGTAATATAATCGTTCTTTAGGTACCTGGGAACAATATGGCACTATTCATTTTCACTGAATTTCATCCCCCATCCGGCCGAGCGCTGGGGAAGATCTCGCACGATTTGCATACGGCGCAGTAGCGACTCAATGCGGCCATCACCGGAACCATACTATTTTTACTATTTTTACAGAAACTAATAGCATCCCTTTCTCCTTTTCAACAAGGCTTCCGAGCTTCTCGATGCTCTGCTGCAGGGGCAGGCGTCACCGGAGGGGGGGGGGCAGGGGAAGCTGCCCCGGGCGTCAGCCAGGGGCAAACATATCTGTTTGACCTCCCCAAATTTCACGGAGGCCCCACTCCCAAAAAGATGCCCCTATCACAACTCAACTGGCCAAAAGAACGTAAATCATGTGGCACTGGTTAAATTTCCTGAATGAGGAAAGACCTGTATGAGGTCACTCTAGGCACCCGATACTCGACAGAAGGCCCCCCATACTAGACAGGAGGCCCCCCATACTAGACAGGAGGCCCCATACTAGACGAGAGGCCCCCCAGTACTAGACAGGAGGCCCCCGGTATTTGGCAGGAGGCCGCCAAGTTACTAGGAGTGAGCGAGAAACCCGCCGCCAGGTACTAGACAGGAGCAACCCGGTAAAATATAGGAGCCCCTACCTAGCCTTACTAGACATGATGGCCCTCGGACTATCTAAGAGGCTAGGAGGCTCCCGTATACTAGGACAAGAGGCCCCAGTACTGACAAGAGGCTCCCCATACTAGCAGGAGGCCTCCGCACCGGTACCAGTAAGACGCCTTAGACGGCAAGGACGAGCGAGTCCGAATAAATTCCGCGTCAATTTTATCACCCGTCCAACGGAGGTTTCGTTTTGTGCAAAGCATGCTTTGCATTATTTTCGCTATATAAACTTGTAATGTGTTTGATGGTTATTTGTGCCATGGTGAATGAGAATAGGTACTAAGCATTACTGAATACTGAACGATGCTGGTATGTAGATGTTTGTGATCGAGGCGTTTTTTGAAATTACTGCACTCGCTTCGCTCGTGCAGTCTTCAAAATACATAACTGCCATGATAATGATCATCCCTTTGTACCTATTTTCGTTATGCGTTATTTTGCCGTCGCCAATAGATTCGAACTAAATCGAAACATTGAACTAAATAGGTTTTGCAGCGTTATCTTTAACTTGTAATTATAAGCTTCATGTTTGTAAGCAAAAATACATTTTGGGTGGGTATTAGATGGATTTGATTGCGCTTTACAGCTGCATCATTTGTATCGCTTAGCACCGTTTGGTTTTGATGCTACGGCGGTGTAATGAAGAAAATATTATAAAATCGGCAATGCAAATAATACAGGTGGACTTACACAGCGAAGTACTGCATTGAAATGTAAATTTATGCATGCATTTTAGAGACGGTACATTGGTCTACACATTGGTGTTTGTCATGGGCTCCGCCAGCGGGGGACGGGGGACGGGGGGATATGTCCCCCAACTTCAAAGTTGGGGGGGGACAGAGTGTCTTTTGTCCCCCTCAACTTTGAGCACATGACAGTAACTTCATATTTCAAGTTGTCACTAGTTCAGAGGCCTGTTCACGACCTCGGTCTGCGGTTCGGCGGTTACTAACTGGCTCTAGCCCCGCCCCTTTCCTCATGCGTCACCACAAGCAGGCGTGTCTTGAACACTGGCCGCCGCAGCGCGCAAGTTTACATAACCTGTTGATCCTGCGGTTCGGCGGCTGCTTCATGCCAACCGCCGGAACCGTCGCCAACCACAGCCGTGTGACGTCATACCTTTCGACCATCCCCACTTTTAGTTACCCCTCCAGGCTTCGGACCAGAGTGTTTCATGGGTGCCTAAACCCCAAGCCCAGCCCAGCCGAAACCCATGAACACCAGCCCAGACCACAGCCAGACCATTCAATTCATAAATATTGAGGCCCATCGGCCCGGTCGGCCCATTCATATTGAGCAATAATTATTCACAAATGTGAACATTATTTCTAACAGATTTTACTTTGCATGCATATCACGAGAAATAATATCACGCGCTGTGTATTGCTGTGTTTTGACTCATTCGAAACACTTTTCGGTTCAACTTGTCAATGGATCAAGATTTGGTCGGGATCATGATTTGGGATTTTCAATCTTTCACCACTGCTAGGTAATTACCATTATTTATTGTTCTCATGTAATTGTCCAACTTTATTGTTTAAGTGTCATTTATCATTTATTAACATATTTACCTGGTTAAACATCTGACTGTAAATAAAAATAACGGCATTGACTGACTAAAAAAATTGACATACCCATGCCCACCAGTACCCCTGCAAAGTCGAAAAATGATACCCGCCCAGACATCGGAAGAATTGAGTGGGCACCCATGGGTGCACCCAGCCCATGAAACACACTGCTTCGGACCATTGCTGACCGCCGAACCGCAGTCAACCGCAGGTCCGTGAACAGGCCTCTGGCCTCTGATAGTCAGAGGGCGGCCGTATCAGGCCCAAAGCCACGGCCCAATCGCTGACTTATTTGAGTTACTGACACTGTGGCTTTGGTCGCAGTACGGTGCCAGGCGCCAGCGTGTGGAAAGCCGGCGTCCGCCATCGACCTGTTTACTGTGTGAGGGGCGTTGTCGGGATCCTAAACAGCTGCTGTGACGGAGCAAAAGTACGGCGGCGGGCCACAAGTGTTGTGAGGCAGGATGCCGGGCCAGCGTCACGATAGGACATGAAGTGACGCGTGTCACAGTGAGTCAGCCCCGCCCTGGCCGGCCGCCATCGCCGCCCACCGCCGTCCGGCCGCCACTCGGCCGCCAGTCGCCGCTGCCGCCAGTCGCCCGGTGTCTGTGTCTGTGTCTGTGTGTCGCAATCCTCACCCATCCCGGCGTCGGCTCTGACTCGTGTCCGCCGCGTCTGTCCGACACAAGCATGGAGCACGTCAAGAGCCACCAGGCCAAGGCGGCCTCGGACCTGTACCGGGTGCTGGCTGAGCGGCGACGCAAGTGTTCCTCTCGCCTTCAGCATCAGCACGCCTGGCGATGGCTTCGGAGGAGCGGATGGAGCACGGCGCTCAGATGTGCAGGCTCTGCGCTGCCATGAAGGAACACGGCAGCGCTGCATGATGGCTACAGAAGTGCTGAAGTACAGACCCGCCTAACGTCACGCTCAGCACCGCCAACCGATGTACGTCCAGCCAATCTTCGAGTCGGGACGGTACCTCGATCTGAATGAAGAAGCAGTACCTTCAGCGAGCTGAAGAGCTGTGATTTCGGGACGCATCCGGCACGAGCAAGCTTGATCAATGATTGATGTTAGGTTACTGACAAAGGAAAGATCCAAAGATTTGATTTGATCCGAGTGCACTGGAACAGCATTGTTTGCCTTGTTACTGTCCAACGCATTAATTAAGGGCTCGTGGATGGAGAAATTCGACAAGGAGGCAACAGCAAAGAGGGACTTTTTCGTGACTTCAGGAAACGCCGTCAAAACAGACATGATGCATATGAACGGGAAACGGTTTAACTGTGGTGCCCTTGAGGACCTGGGATGCAAGGCGCTGGAACTCCCGTACCGAGGGAAAGGTTCAGCATGCTGCTGCTCCTGCCAGACGAGAAAGAGGCTGAGACCCTGGAAGAAAACTTTGCAAAAACAGAAGTCCGTCGTATCTTTCAACAGCTTCACAGTGAGAAGCGAACGATTAGATCCCTGAAGTTCCAACTTTGAACTTCCTACGACGTGGCAGACCTTCTTGAGAAACTGGGCCATCGCTGATCTGGTTCGACGCCCAGCTTCAGGGACCTTTCAGAATAGCACAGGATCTTCGTTTCTCCAAGGTGGTCCACCAAGCGTTCATCGGGTCAACGAAGAGGGTGCTGAGCGGCCGCTGCACGGGCTGCCTGTGATGCGCTGTATGCCTTATGGATCAGTTTGAGTGCTTCGCGATTCACCCGTTCTTCTTTGCCATTGTTGACAATAGACCGTGTCTGCTTTGTTCTCTGGTCGTTACGTTCAAGCCGAGAGGGTGTGACGATATGTGGACGTTCGTGCCATGAGTGGGCCGCTACAGATGAGCTGGGGTGTTCTATGTACCTAATTTCGAATGGTAGAAAGTCGCACGATTGACACATATATGACTGTTTTCCTGTTCTTTCTGTGATCATGAGCTAAAATCACGGGGATCGGAGAAAGTTGTGCCTTGGAATGCTTCATTGGGTTGTATCGTGTTTAATTTGTGTTTCGCTTTCTTCTTATTTGATGGAATATTTTGTGAAGTGTTACTTCTTCAGATGATTTAATGCTGCTTTGACAATATACGATATAATACAATGAAGTGAATTTTACCAAATCAGTACATTGCTAGAAAGTCATGCATCGAATGTGTTGTTAAACGTTGTTTATACAATGGTATTTCATTACTTAGACACTCACCACCCTGGGCCCTGGCCGGCCCGGGCCGGAATTTAATAAATGTCGTTGGCTTTCAGATCACGCTACTTCCTGAATATATCGTGTTTAGGTTACCGGGGAACCATATGGGCACTATTCTTTCCCGAATTTCTCCCCCATTCCGGCGAGCGCTGGGAAATCTCGCACAATTTGCATACGGCGCAGTAGCACTCAATGCGGGCCATCACCGGAACCATGAAGATTTTCTATTTTACAGAAAGCTATCGCATCCCTTTGTCCTTTTAACGCAGCTGGCGAGTCTCGATGCTCGCTGCAGGGGGCAGCGTTCACGCGGAGGGCGGGGGGGGCAGGGGGAAGCTGCCGCGGGCGGTCGAGCGGCAGGGGGCAAGACATATCTGTTTGACCTCCCAAAATTTACGGAGGCCCCACTCCGAAAAAGATGCCCCTTCACAACTCAACTGCGCCAAAAACGGAATCATGTGGCTCTGTTAATTTCCTTGAATGAGGAAAGCCTGTAATGAGGTCCCTCTAGGCACGCCAGATATCGACAGAAGGCCGCCCATCTGACAGGAGGCCGCCCATACTAACAGGAGCCCCATATAGACGAGAGGCCCCATACTAGACAGAGGCCCCGTATTTGGCAGGAGGTCGCCAGTACTAGATAGGAGACCCGCCGCCTGTACTAGACAGGGCACCGGTAAAATATAGAGGCCCCGTACTAGATACTTAGACATGAGGCCCTCGGTATAGACAGGAGGCCCCGATACTAGACAAGAGGCCCCCTAACTGGACAAGAGGGCCCCCATACTAGACAGGAGGCCTCCGGTACCAGTAAGACGCCTTAGAGCGAAGGACGAGCGAGTTCCGATTAAATCCCGTCAATTTATCACCCGTCAACGGAGGTTCGTTTTGTGCAAAGCATGCTTTTGAATTATTTTCGCTATATAAACCATTGACCTCTATAGGATATATAGGATCTGCCTCTATAGGATCTATAGGATTGACCTCTATCCTATAGAGGTCAATGATATAAACTTGTAATGTGTTTGATGGTTATTTGTGCCATGGTGAATGAGAATAGGTACACAGGGATGATCATTAACATGGCAATTGGCAGTTATGTATTTCTTAATGTAAAAAGGCGAGACGAAAAGGAATAAGCTGTCACCGTTACGGCATCGTCAGATTCAAAACATTTTTGACATTTGAAAAAGTTAATCAAAAGTTACACGCGCTCTGTAAAAAATACATAACTCCATGTATGGATCAGTCCCTTTTGTACCTATTTTTCGCTATGTTTATTTTGCCGTCGTATCCCAAGGATTCGAACTAAATCGAAACATTAAACTAATAGGGTTTTGCAGCATTATCTTTAAATTTTCAATTATAGCTCATGTTTGTAAGCCAACAAATACATTTGGTGGGTTGGGGATGGATTTGATGCGCTTTACAGCTGAAATCATTTTATCGCTTAGCATCGTGGTTTGATCTACGGCGGTGTAATGAAAAAAAATAAAAAATCGGCAATGCAAATAATACAGGTGGACTTTACCACAGCCGAAGTACTGCATTAAAAGTAAAATTTATGATGCATTTTAGAGACGTACATTGGTCTACACATTTGGGTTTGTTCATCCGTCTTACGTCCCATAGGTCTGAGCACTGATTTAAATTGTGAAAGGTCCTTAAAACATGAATTGCGCTGTAAAGGCCAGTAACTTTGCACTACCACGCGCCGCTGATCGACACATAGTGCATACGCCGGGCGGCCGTTTCTCTACGCATCTGTGTTTGACCGTGTCTTTGCGACGTTTGTTGCCGACGTTTTGGTCCGGTATCTGCAAAACGATTGTTTTGTAGGTAATTTCGTGGACGAAAACAGGGTGACTGTGCGCACGTGCAATGTGACCAGAGTTAAACTCTTGCAACATTCCATGGCTGTGGTCTCCGCCACACACCAAATTTTTAGGCTTTACAGTCCAAGCCGTCTCTCAGCTACAGCAGGAGATACTTTCTGACACCCCTGGAGGCGCCACTGTCACGCGCAGGGTGGCGCCACGCGGGGGCGCGGGGCAGCTTTTGCCCGCGTGGAGAAGCAGCGGCACAAACTATGCTTTTGCCCCCGCTGGAATTTGGTTACTGGTGAACACAAAAACTGCCAAGGTCTAATAATTGACAAAAAAATAAGACCCTCTCAAGTGTTTGTACTTTATTGTACCTTACTTAAACCGTAATGAGACCGGAAAATGTTAAATTATGCTCTTGGTTATGTTCAGTACTGATCAGTTATAAACACGTCCCGGTCATCCACTGACGATCTTCTAGCCGTGTTTTTGTTTGTGGAGGGGGCGGGGGCAAATGTAGTGGCGTATTTGATTTATTTTAATAAAAAAAGTTGAGCGAGTGGAGTAGCGGGCCGCCAGCCGTCAGCAAAAAATGTTGACCGGGGTTGAGGGGGGTAAGCACTTAAGCAGACCATCAGTCAGTCGCGAGACGCTTTGACTGAGGGGATGGGGGGTAAAGCCTGTCGTCAACCCGTCAGCAACTTTACGTCTGATTTTTTTTGGCAAATCATGGTTTCAGGAACTTTGGGGTGGGGGGGGAATAGTTGGTATCTGGCATTTATTTTGTTTCGTCAGACTGCTTCAACACGAAAATAAATCAAACGCAAAAACGAAAGAGGCAAAAGCAAATAGATGTTTTGGTCACCAAGTATTCGCAGCACATTTTTTTCAGTTTCCCATAATGTTACTTCAATTATGAAAGGTTATTCATATTCAGCATTTTTTTTTCACACCACCACAATGCATAAGAACTATTGCGGAGGAAATGCAAATTGACATGACCATTTCGTTTCCTAAATGAGGTACCTACTGAAAGTGTACTGCAATATTTTTAACCGATAAGGACACTAATCTTTTGTCACACATCTTTTGTCTCACACTTTTGTCACTTTTACACCCAGGCTTTAAAAATTGCACACCAGTCGTTGGCAAGTCTTTTTGCGCTGTGAGGACAACGTTTTTAAGGTTATATTTTTTTAGTTTTTTGATAAGCAAGCTTCAGGATGAATTTTGAACATGCAATTTAAGGGCTAAGAAATGTTTCCCGTAGGAACATATTACCCTCGCCTTAGGGGGGCTGACAGGACCCCCTGAGGTTTTTCTTGAATAACTTTTGACACATGACGCGTATCTTTCTGAAACTTTCAGTAGCTGAGTGTACAACCATTATACGTATCCTGTTAATTTCCATGAAAGTTGATCAATATCTTTTGGATATAATGACGTTTTAATGACAACATGTTCGTAAAAAACGTCAAATATTGGAAAAATCATAGAAAATAGAGTTTTAAAGCAAATCAAAAACGAAAACAACTGATTACGTAAAATACAATTTTCTTTCAAATGGCAATTTCGGAATTGTATTTTGGGGGGTTTTTGACCCTCAAAAAATAACAATAAGAAATCCCACAAAGTCAAAAGTTTGAAAGATAACTTAAAAAACCGGAGAATATGTGAGAGAACTTAGTCTGAACAATACTCAAACCAAATTTCAAAGTAATATCTCTGTTTTTGACAGAGGTGAAAAAAACGTCTCAACTGTCTCCCACTAAATTTCAAAAACGTGATTTTGTCTCCTTGTCCATTGTNTGAGTGATTCAATCATGGTTCAATCACTCAACATTACCACTATTGAATGATTCACAGTTATTCACAGGCTTACGTGAATCAATCATGAATTATTCATTCAATGAATCGTTCATGAATGATTCAATCACAATAACTAGCAATGCGTAAGTGCAAATAACAGTGCATATATACGGAATGAGGGTGTTTACGGACCAAATGAAGTGCTGAAAGTGATCTTATGACGTGTTGACTCATGTTACAGAACAACAACTTTCCTGATCTCACACATCTAGTCCTGTGAGCCAATGCCTCTGGTTCAGTTGGGCAAAAAAACAAGCTGACTTCTGCCAGAATCTTGTATTCTGGTTAACTGGTCACTGCACTGGTGTGATGGCGAAGTCACAATCATAACTGAAGACTCTCAAAGTGTCAAAAACTGAACTGACACAACACTGCAGCCTTCTCAAACTGACTGACACAACACTGCAGCCTCTCAAACTGACTGACACAACACTGCAGCCTCTCAAACTGACTGACTCGATGCAGAACTGACTGACTCCTCGCAGAACTGACTGACTTATATGATCAGGCATACGGCCTAGGATCAGGCACCGGCGACACAGGCGACACTTCAATGCCCGGCCAACAACCTTCCCGCACTAAGCGTGCGGCACTGGGCCATCAGCTGTTCGCTCTGGTTCCTTGACCCTGACCGGGGTCAACGACTTCTGACTTTCAAGGGTGCGGCACTGACTCAGCTGATCCAAATTCACGCAGTCACAGCATCCGACAGGCGTGTTTTGAAATGTAATGTTGAGATAATAAAAATCCATGAAAGGCAACGCATCTGCATTTTTAACTAATCTAACCTAACCTACTAACCTACCTAACCTAACTAACCTAACCTAACCTTACCTAATTTACATGGCTTTACTTTCTTCAACATTACATTTAAAAACACGCATCCGACAGCGCCCTCTGGTCACTGATGCTCCACCACACTGCCATCTACAGGCCGGCGGAACGAACCAGCAAACTTACAACTTAACATACGACAGCGCCCCCTATTTCTCCACCACACTCCCACCTACAGGCCGGTGAAACAAACGATCCGTAACAACTCAGTTCCAATCCCCGTTGTGAGGGTGGGCTATCGTTTGTATATTATCTGCGTTCCCCCTAAAAATACTGATTCATTGTGCTATGAATGTTTTAATCACCCAATTTTCTTTGTATGGATGATTCAATTCATGATTCATTGAATCATTCATGAGGAGGTGAATCTATTAATGAATGATTCACGTGAAATAAGAATGATTCAATCAAAAATAATTATTCAATCAGAATCATTCACAAGTCTGGTCGTCACTGACATGGATGAGCGGTCGACTGTTCAGAAGCGCCTCTACTTCCGTCGTGAAGGTCATCAGAGTCTCATCAGTCAGGTTCCGTCCCATGATCGTCTGAAGTGCACGTTTGAGTGACCGGATTATCATCAGTCAGGACCGGATCAGACTCCTTCAAAGAGTCGAAGCAGGTGGACTCATCACCACCATTCTACGTTTTCCTGCGACATCGCGTCAACAATTTCCGACTGGTTCCAGCGTGGAGACATCGCTTCAGCTCGCGTTCAGCTACTCTCGTATTGGCTCCGTTATCTGAGTAAAGAAACTGGGATCAACCAAAACCTAGAATAGTCATGAACGATCAAATGATAAACCGTGTGCACATATTTCAACATTTCCTTATTATGGGCCACATGATTATAACACAAGCACCTGTGTTTTCTTAGTTCAGTGTTCGATTTGCCGCCGGGGCTACACGCCGGTCCGGACGGAGCCCCGCTTGAACCCGAGGCCAGCAGTTACAGCAGCTGCTGGTCCATTCGTCAGCTGCGGGACCAGTTCAACACGGCAGATTGGGTACGTGCCCCGCTATGCGACTCCTGAGTCTTCAAATTTCCACAAGCGTTCCTCTCAGACCTCTCGGGCGCAGTTTTGGCGAGCGTTCCCATCCCGTGACGTGCGGTCCCAGCTCCAAGCAGGCGACGGAGGGTTCACTCCCGTGACAGTGCAGCTGGCAGTATGAACCCCTACAAAAAGTATTCCTTTTACGCGACATATTTTGGTCCCTCATTGTAAGCCAGCAGTTTAACGACGGTGCTAGACCTCGCATTTTGGACGAGCCTCGACATAAGTGTATCAGCTTATCAGCTCTAATTCAAATTTCGGCCCCTTACTGCAGTGCCTTGATTTCGTGTCAAATTCCAGGTTTCCTGACATTGTGGTTAAATTAATGAATATTAAAACAATGTAGTGAACACACCTCGCTCACGAACGAACGATTCAATAACGATGGAGACGAATTAATTACAGACAAATACATGGCAATCCTATCGTTACTTCATTTCAGTGAGAATGCATTTTACGGAAAAATAAAGAGCTTGTGGAAAATACACATTCGTCAAGCGAACTAAATCATCCTCTTCATAAACCAAAACACAATTTTACCTTATACCTTGTATGTTTTTAACATAAACGCGAGCGTTTGGTAAAAAGTTTAAAGCTTTCAGAGATTCAATTTTAAGTCAATTAGTCAAAGCTTTCGGCCCGCTGGGCATTCAAATTTTATCAAATTATTTTCACACAGTTTTCAAACCCAAGGTAGCCATCAATGATGAAACATTTATATCATTAAGGTCAACGTCCTCGCCGAGCGACACATGATACAACAAATTATACACTTGGCCGAAATATTGTACCTATCTGCGTCTTCGGTCGTTGTTGGATTTTCCACCCTCGACCGTTGGTCTCGGGTGGGGCGGTTATACATCACCGGAAATAAATTACCCATTCCCAACACCTTTGTTACTATCCGTCAACCCAGTCCATGTTTCATCACCCATCCAAACATACAAATCCTTATCTTCCAGCTGTGCTGGCGGCTGCTGGAACTGAAAGACGAAACCAGCGGCCAGTCAGCCCGCTCTGTGGACCGACTCCTCAATGACGACCAGCGGCCATCAGCCGCCTGTGGACCACGCTCCTCAAATAGAACGACAGCCGGCCAGTCAGCCGCCGGTGGACACGACTCCTCAAATGACGACCAGCCGGCCAGTCAGCCGCCTGTGGACCACGACTCCTCAAAGGACGACCAGCCGGCCAGTCAGCCGCCTGTGGACCACGACTCCTCAAATGACGACCAGCCGGCCAGTCAGCCGCCTGTGCGACCACGTCCTCAATGGACGACCAGCCGGCCAGTCAGCCGCCTGTGCCACGACTCCTCAAATGACGGACCAGCCGGCCAGTCAGGCCGCCTGTGGACACGACCTCAATGACGACAGCCGGCCAGTCAGCCGCTGTGGACCACGACTCCTCAAATGACGACCAGCCGGCCAGTCAGCCGCCTGTGACCACGACTCTCAAATGACGACCAGCGGCAGTCAGCCGCTGTGGACCACGACTCCTCAAATGAGACAGCCGGCCAGTCAGCCGCCTGTGGACCACGACTCCTAAAATAGACGACCAGCCGGCCATCAGCCGCCTGTGGGACCACCGACTCCTCAAATGACGCCAGCCGCCAGTCAGCGCCTGTGACACGGACTCCCTCAAAGGACGACCAGCCGGCCAGTCAGCCGCCCTGTGGACCACGACTTCCTTCAAATGACGACCAGCCGGCCAGTCGCCGCCTGGGACCACGACTCTCAATGACGACCAGCCGGCCAGTCAGCCGCCTTGGACCACGACTCCTCAAATGACGGACCAGCGGCCAGTCAGCCCCGCCTGTGGACCACGACTCCTCAAATGACGACCAGCGCAGTCAGCCGCCTGTGGACCACCGGACTCTCCAAAATGACGACCAGCCGGCCAGTCAGCCGCCTTTGTGGACCACGGACTCCTCAATGACGACCACGGCCAGTCAGCCTCCTGTGGACCACGACTCCTCAAATACACCAGCCGGCCAGTTCAGCGCCTGTTTTTAGACCACGACTCTCAAATGACGACCAGCCGGCCAGTCAGCCGCCTGTGGACCACGACTCCTCAAATGACGACCAGCCGGACCTACCCAGGGAGTTGTCTTCGTCACCACAACGAAGCGGAAAAGCGCACAGACGTAAATCGGCAAAGAAGCCAAGAACGATGAGACTGGGAAAGCCGTTGCGCAAGTTTGTTTTCACGCTGACAGGTAAAGAAACTGATCGCATGTTCGATGGCCACAAGACAAGAAAGGGATGGCCAGACACACTGTTTGCCGGATTCTGCCGGTCTTCGGTTAAAACGAAGTGCGTTCTGGGGGTGCGATACTCCCACGTGAAGTTACCAAACTCGCACAAAAAGAAATCTCCCTTCTTCACGTGCTACGCCAACTGTCGCTTTCCTGACTGTCACAGCTTCAAATTCATCATCGAAAGCTCGCCAAACACAACCAGCACTGCAGTGCGCTGCGAGCAGTTCGGGAAACCTGGAGCCAACAAAGTTCACAGCAGGTACCATGCCCATCGGTACCTAACGATGGAGCGCCGCGATGCTGTCGCTGAGGAGGTGGAGCAGCGAGGCGCATATCTTGTCCGGCAGGAGATGGCCGCCAAAGCTCCCTCCGAACAGGTGGTAGATGGCAACATAACCGAGGCCCCTCCCGCAAAAGTGCTTCGCCAAGCGTTATATGAGCGCAGAGTGGAGGAGCGTTACTCCCAGGACTGGACAGAGGACCTCACCTGTCGCATGGAAGCCTCAGCATGTGCTGACTCTGTCAGTAAGACGATTTTGGGGGGCATCCAGCTCATCGGGAAGGTCCCTCTCGTCGTTCATCTCTACCGGGAACACTTCCTGCGAAAGTACCGCAAAAGACAGACCACTCTGCACATCGACGCCACTGGGTCAGTCTCGAAGCAACTCGGAAGCAAACCCCTATCGCTGTATGGCCTGGTGGCAGAAGGGGCGAGTGAGGGTGAAGCCAGCTACCCGCTTGCACAGCTTGTGGCTGAATGCCACACTGTGCCAGTTGTCGGACACTTCCTGTCCCAGCTGGGTCACCATTTCAAACAAGTCACCAATGACACCTTCAAGCCGTCCAGGGTCGTGACCGACTTCAGCTGGGCGCTGCTGCACGCGGTAGCAGAGAGTGTGCTGAAAACCAGTCTGCCAGTGTACCTGGAGACGTGCTGGGAGGCATGCGAGAGGCATGGAGGCATGCGTAAGAGTCCGGACACGCTCGTCAGTTTGTGTGGTGCGCACATCTCTCATAGGTTTGCAACAGCTCTGAAGCATCTGGGCGTGAAGAAGGATGGTGCTCCTGGCTTCATGTGGCTGTTTGCGAAACTACAAACTGCAACGAACCTCAACGACATGGACCAGCTCTTCACGACAGTCTGCTCTCTGGCACTGTCAAAAGAGCAGCCCCAGGGCCTGGTCGACCAGCTGGGGTCGACAGCTCCTCCCGAGTCTCGACACCCAGAAGAAGACGACGAGTTGGAACCACCGCCAGGGTCCAAGACATACCGAGCTCAAACATCGTTCGGCCAGCACTTCGACAAAGTATTGGCCAGGGCCAAGGCCGACATTCCGAACTCACTGGAAATCACTAGCAGCTTCTACTGCCCAGGGCTGGTGGACTACATGATGCGGACTATCATGCCGCTGGCTCCTCTCTGGTGCCAGTTGCTTTCTGAAGAGGTGACGTCCAACGCAGCTGTGGAGGCTTACTTCAGAGTGGTCAAAAAGAATCTTCTGCGGGGGCGTACACACCTTCATCCCTGCAAACTCATCGAGATCCTGGTCAACGACACAGCAGTGCGCGCAAAAATGGATGTTGTCCCGAGAAAGCCTGTGCCAAGAGGCAGGAAGCGTGCGCACAGCCCTCTGCGTCACCCGGAGGCTCAGGAAGAATACTGGGCGAAGCGGGACCCCAAGGCGCAGAGGCCGACATGGTACGCCCGCATCCATCCGCCCACCTGCATAGACGCTGGCGCCAACGGACCTGCTGCTGCTCGTGGCCGCGGTGCTCGTCGTGGTCGCGGTGCACGTGCTGTGGCTGGTAAGCGCGTGTATGGTGGACGCGTTGTGCCTGCAACACCTGCCGCGGGCCGCAGTGGCTCTCCAGACCTCCAGGCCGCACCACGGCCCCCTGTCGCTGGCCTGGTGACTGCCCAACCGGCCGGCGCTGCGCGCTCAACACCACCAGGACTGCCGCACACGGCCCCCTGTCGCTGGCCTGGTGACTGAGAGACATAGAGACGCTCAACACACCCAGGGACTGGCCGCACCACGGCCCCCTGTCGTGGCCTGGTGACTGCCAACCGGCCGCGCTGCGCGCTCAACACGCCCAGGACTGGCCGCACCACGGCCCTGTTCGCTGGCCTTTGGTGACTGCCCAACGCGGCCGCCGCGCTGCGCGCTCAACACACCCAGGACTGGCCGCACCACGACCCCTGGCGTGGCCTGGTGACTTGCCCAACCGGCCGGCGCTGCGCGCTTCAACACGCCCAGGACTTGGCCGCCACCACGGCCCCCTGTCGCTGGCCTGTGACTGCCCCAACCGGGGGGCCGGCGCTGCGCGCTCAACCACACCCAGGACTGGCCGCAAACCCACGGCCCCCTGTCGTGGCCTTGGTGACTGCCAACCGGCCGGCGCTGCGCGCCTCAACACGCCCAGACTGCCGCGACCACGGCCCCACCTGTCGCTTGGCTTGTGACTGCCCAACGGCCGGCGCTGCGCGCCTCAACACACCCAGGAACTGCCGCACCACGGGCCCTGTCGCTGCCTGGTGGACTGCCCACCCGGCCGGCGCTGGCGCGCTCAACAACACCCAGGGACTGGCCGCACCACGGCCCCCTGTCGCTGGCCTGGTGGACTGCCCAACGGCCGGCCGCTGCGCGCTCAAACCACACCAGGACTGCCGCACCACGGCCCCCTGGTCGCTGGCCTGTTGACTGCCAACGGCGGCGCTGCGCGCATCAACACGCCAGGACTGGCCGCACCACGGCCCCTGTCGCTGGCCTGGTGACTGCCCAACCGGCCGGCGCTGCGCGCTCAACACACCCAGGACTGGCCGCACCACGGCTCCCTGTCGCTGGCCTGGTGACTGCCCAACCGGCCGGCGCTGCGCGCTCAACACACCCCGGACTGGCCGCACCACGGCCCCCTGTCGCTGGCCTGGTGACTGCCCAACCGGCCGGCGCTGCGCGCTCAACACGCCCCCAGGACTGCCGCACCACGGCCCCTGTCGCTGGCCTGGGACTGCCCAACCGGCCGGCGCTGCGCGCTCAACACACCCAGGACTGGCCGCACCAGGCCCCCTGTCGCTGGGCCTGGTGACTGCCCAACCGGCCGGCCGCTGCGCGCTTCAACACGCCAGACTGGGCCGCACCACGGCCCCCTGGTCGCTGGCCTGGTGAACTGCCCAACCGGCCGGCGCTTGCGCGCTCAACACGCCCAGGACTGACCGCAACCACGGGCCCCCTGTCGCTGGCCTGGTGACTGCCCACCCGGCCGGCGCTGCGCGCTCAACACGCCCAGGACTGGCCGCACCACGGCCCCTGTCGTGCCTTGGTGACTGCCAACCGGGCGCGCTGCGCGCTCCAACACGCCAGGACTGGCCGCCCACGGCCCCCTGTCGCTGGCCTGGTGACTGCCAACCGGCCGGCGCTGCGCGCTCAACACGCCCAGACTGGCCGCACACGCCCCCTGTCGCTGCCTGGTGACTGCCCAACCGGGCCGGCGTGCGCGCTCAACAACGCCAGGACTGGCCGCACCACGGCCCCCTGTCGCTGGCCTGTACTGCCGCAACGGCCGCGCTTGGCGCGACTCAACACGCCCAGCTGGCCGCACCACGCCCCCTGTCGCTGGCCTGGTGACTGCCCAAACCGGCCGGCGCTGCGCGCTTCAACCACGCCCAGGACTGGCCGCACCACGGCCCCTGTCGCTGGCCTGTGAGACTGCCCAACCGGCCGGCGCCTGCGCGCTCAACACACCCAGGACTGGCCGCACCCGGCCCCCTGTCGGCTGGCCTTGGTGACCTTGCCCAACGGCCGGCGGCGCGCGCTCAACACACCAGGACTGCCACACGGCCCTGCGCTGGCATGGTGACTGCCCAACAGCAAGCGCCCGGCGGTCCGACGCCCTCGCTGTCTGGTCGAAGCCAATCCAGCAGCGCCCGGCGGGTCCGACGCCCTCGCTGTCTGGTCGCAGCCATCCAGGCACGCGCCGCGCGGTCCACGCTCGCTGTTCTGGCGCAAGCCATCAGCAGCGCCCGGCGGTCCGACGCCCTCGCTGTCTGTCGCAGCCATCCAGCAGCGCCGCGGTCCGACGTCCTCGCTGTCTGGTCGGCAGCCCATCCAGCAGCGCCCGGCGGTCCGACGCTCGCTGTCTGGCGCAGCCATCCAGCAGCGCCCGGCGGTCCGACGCCCTCGCTGTCTGGTCGCAGCCATCCAGCAGCGCCCGGCGGTCCGACGTCCTCGCTGTCTGGTCGCAGCCATCCAGCAGCGCCCGGCGGTCCGACGCCCTCGCTGTCTGGTCGCAGCCATCAGCAGCTCCCGGCGGCCCTACGCCTGCTGTCTTGTCGCAGCCATCCAGCAGACGCCCGGCGTCCGGATGCGCCCTCGCTGTCTTTGCGTTCGCAAGCCATTCAGCAGCGCCCGGCGGCCCTACTCCCTCGCTTCTGTCGCAGCCATCCAGCAGCGCGCGTCGACGCCCTCGCTGTCTGGTCGCAGCATCCAGCAGGCCGGCGGCCCTTACGCCCTCGCTGTCTTGGTTCGCAAGCCATCCCACAGCGCCCGGCGGCCCTACGCCCCTCGCTGTCGGGTCGCAAGCCATCCAGCAGCGCCCGGCGGCCCTACGCCCTCGCTGTCTGGTCGCAGCCATCAGCAGCGCCGGCGGCCCTACGCTGTCATGGCGCTTCGACCGCAGCTCAGCCAGTTGGCGCCGGGGATGCAGGCAGCAGAGCATATGATAGCCGATGCGTTGTCAATGCAAGATGTCGCTGGCCTACAGTCTTCGTACGGCTGGCTGAGCGACACTATCATCGACGGCTATATGAGTGTCGTCAGCAAGAACAAGGGCATATTGCCGCTGTCGGTCTTCTGGTTCGTCCCCGTATGCATGAGGAAATGGGTCCTGGAAGACGACCTTCGCCTGCGGCTTCAAAACGCAGACACCGCGAAGCTGTGGATCGCACCATACAACCGAGGTGGCTGCCACTGGTCTCTCTTTCTGGTTTCCGTACCGAGCAAATCCATCGTGCACCTGGACTCCCTGGGCGATCTACCGATGGTCGAAGATGTCCAGTTCCTCCAGCGCCTGCTGCTCGCAGCCGCTCCCGCCAACACATTCAGCTGGGTCGACTGGAAGGTGGTGGTACCACAAAACACACCGAAGCAAGACGATTCCTCCTCGTGTGGCCTCCATGTGTGTCACCACGTCCACACGGCTGCTACTGGGCGCTCACTTCCGAATTTTAACAAGGATTCGATGAGACGCCACATCATGGATGTTCTTCGCAAGGTCAGCACCATTGTTCCGTTTTTCGCCCTTAAACATCTCAGCGTATGACACGTGTCGTGTGATGCGTCCTTTATTTGGTGGTTCAAACACATCTGGGCTTAACATTTATTCAATGTATCGATCTGGCGGTGACGAGAGCGAGACTAAGACGTGGCCTAGTTGCTGAGACATGAGCTTCACTTCAGAAAAACCTTTATCGGGTGGGTCGGGTTCATGGTGGTCATTCATATGTTATAAATTTGCCCCAGTTGACACAAGATGAGCGAGCGTATCGCACTGGCTCGTAATAATATATCGTGTAGCGGAAACAGTCATTGTTACTATTGTTACAAAGCCTGCCACCCACCGTTGCAGACAAGCCGCGACGAGAGCCGATCGCTGGTTCATCTGCTGCTGGCGATGTGGAAGGGTGCCGAAGGACGTTCCGTCACTGTGTACCGTCGACTTTATCGGGACTGACGTGGACTCGTACCTCGAGCTTCTCATCGTGTCTTCTCTGTAGATACCTTCAGTCCGCGATCATCCGGCCCAGGTAGTGGAGGTGCGACTGGCCGGCATGCGGCCCATGCTCGATAGACCATCGATGAATAGTCTAGCAGCCGGATTGATAGAACTTGTCGTTACTTATCCGAAACTCGATTGAATGCGGATTTATTTTGATGCATCGGGAATGGTCATCATCATCATCAATCATCATCATGATATCATCATCATCATCATTATCATTATAATTATCAATTTTCACTCGTCATTATCATCATTATCTCATTATCACATTATCATCATTATCATCATTATCATCATTATCATCATTATCATCATTATCATCATTATCATCTTATATCAATATCATCATTTCATGCATTTATATCATTAATCATCATTATCATCATCATTATCATCATTATTATCAATCATCAATATATTTCTTTGTTTGTAGCTCGCGAGTCATTTGTCACAAAACAAAGGATCGGCGGAAAAGCATGGCTTAAAATTAACGCACCTATCCTGAACACAAAAGCAAAAGCACGGTCACACTCACACTAACACATCATAGATTATGTACACACATACATGGTATTATATAGCATGGCATGCCCTTTCATAAAATAATGTATATAGTATATACATGGTAACACTGTAACACTAATGATTAACGATATCAAACATGAAAATTATTACTGCTCAAATTGACCTGTTTTAACAATAAGTTTCGAAACTCCTCCGCGATCTTGCATCCCTCAGACTCAGTAAAGGTTAAGCCTTTGCCGTGTAACAATATGTCGAGTTGAATGCATGGTGAAAGGGATGAGAAGTCGTTCTATATAATGTGTGTTATGTTGCTGATCATGCGTGTTGTATGCTGCTGGCGGTGGATGCAATGCAATACAGTGTCCTACGATTGGGAAATTTTGGTGGAAAATATCACCATATCAATACTATTTGTCCACTCTTTTTCATAAATTTTACTATGGATTTTCCATTCCTTGCATTAGGTAAATGAAACCCTGCTACTGATTGATGGATGCAATGATATTGACAGCCTGTGGAGGGAAAAACAGGTACAAATTGGCATAGGTAATAACTAATTCTGGTGAGCGAGTAATTGGTTATTGATAAAGCATACATATTTGTGTTGTTTATTTTTCCACTCTATGCTAATCTTAGGCCATAATTATTATCTCCACACCCCAGCTCCTAAGCAAACCTAGGACCCTGATGCAATACGAAGTGTTTCGTGTTTTCTGATGAGTGTCCGCATCTATCTATCCTTATATATGTCCTAAGGTGCATACTCCTGAACTTGTATGGATATCTCTATATTTGACGCACATCTTTTTGGCAGGCTCAGGCGATACTGGATCGGGATCGGTGGACTGAATACCCAGCTGGAGCGCACCGAGCATCAGCTGGAGGCGGCGTGCGAGAGAAGAATGTGGTATTGTGGGTACATAACGAAATTAGCGAGGAGGTGAGGGGGGGATGATCAGAATGTCTACTTTACGGAATCAGTGATGAGGCCGATCAGTGGCGAGGCACCTGAGCACGGCCAGTGGCAAGTGCTGGCACGTGATGGGCGACCGGTGTTCTCCAACCACTGGAAGATCGCCGTCGGCAAACGGCTGTGGAGCCGTGTGCGCCTGCGACCGCGGTCGGCAGCGCAATGCCAGTGCAACGGGTGAGAGAGATAGAGCGAGAAAGAGCGGATAGAGAGAGAGGAGAGAGAGCGAGGAGAGAGCGAGAGATGCGAGAGAGAGCGAGAGAGAGGAGAGAGAGCGAGAGAGAGCGAGAGAGCGAGAGAGAGCGAAGAAGGCGGAGAGAGCGAGAGAGAGCGGAGAGAGCGCGAGAGTGGAGGGGGGGGGAGGGAGAGCGAGGAGAGCGAGAGAGGATAGCGAGAGGAGAGCGAGCGAGAGGCGCACTCATGGCGCAGAGGCAGTGACGTTTTCTGTTGTGTGACTGTGAACGCGTTATTCGTATGCCCTGGTGCTGGTCACTCAGTCGAAGTTCTGTGAGTCGTGACTGGGAGTGTGCATTGTGTAATGTATAGCGGAATGTAAAATGCGTCCAGCGAGTCCAGCGTTACTGACGGCTGATTCTGAGTTCTGACATGGCTCCCGCTGCCGGCAGTATCACGGCCAGTGTACGTGCCGGTCTGGCTTCGGCGGTCGCCGCCGCTGTAACCAGTGTCAGGACGACCACTGGGGCAACCCGCGCATCCAGTGCTTCCCGTGCGAGTGCAACCCGTACGGCTCTGCGGACATGCCGTGTCACCGCGACACCGGCCTCTGCCCGTGCAAGGACGGCATGGGCGGCGACAAGCGCGATCAGTGCGGCGGCTGCTAAGGGCCAGGCTCATACTGTGACGCCTGCGGCGAAGTGTTTCGACAACTGGGACCGAATCCTCACCAAGCTCAGAGGTGAGACACGGCAGGTTGATATAGACTGAGGAAAGATGACGGGCTTGGAACTTTCAGCCTGATTATAGCTGGTATTTCTTAGATTGGCCTATAGTCTGTCACATTTATTTTTGTCGTGACCTTGCCTTTGACAAGGTTCGGGCCCTCTCCGCCTGGCATCTCCCCGCCGCCATATTGTTTCCTCTGTCCGCTGTACTAACCCCTACTGTACTGACCCGCTGTCTGCCCGCCGCAGAGCGGACCGAGTACCTGGTGGGGGAGGCCGGCAAGATTAAGCAGGGCGGCGCTTCGGGCGCGTACCAGCGCGAGTTCCAGGAGATGCAGACGTGGCTGGAGGGCGTGCGCCAGATGCTGGGTAACGCCACCGTCTCCGACGACCAGGTGGAGCGGCTGCAGGACGTCATCGAACAAGTCAGGTGAGCTGGCAGAGCTGCGGATGGCACGGCCGGCCGGCCTCACTCACCGACGGCGGGATGAGGCGGGGCGGGGCAGGGCGGGGTGAGGGAGGTGGGGTGACGTGACGTGATGTGATGTGATGTGATGTGGGGTGATGTGAAGTGGGGTGTGGTGGCCGGCGCTGCGCGCTCAACACGCCCAGGACTGGCCGCACCACGGCCCTGTCGCTGGCCTGGTGACTGCCCAAACCGGCGCGCTGCGCGTCAACACACCAGGATGGCTCGCACCACGGCCCCCTGTCGCTGGCCTGGTGACTGCCCAACCGGCCGGCGCTGCGCGCTCAACCCGCCCAGGACTGGATCTTGATGGACCAACGAAGGCAAATTTAGTGAAGGACAAGGCTGCAGCACAATCGGACACCGAACAGGAGGCAGCAGACATTCCTTGGGGAGGAATCCAGCTCTGCCAACAGTCAGAAGAGACGCTAGCGCCCGGTCGCTGGCTGGATGACGAGGCGATAGACAGTTTCTGCCTGGCGGTGTGCTCAACTACTAACGGACGAGTCGCCAACTTCGCTACGCATTGGCACGAGTCAATGATGGTCGGGAAAACAAAGGCGATGCTGCAAAACCATCTGGCCACTCGATCTGCCCAGCACGCCAGCATTTGGCTCCTACCGTACAATAAGAACGGCATCCACTGGGCCTTGTACATCGTGGCCCGAAGATCACACACGATTGCACACTTCGACTCCCTGGGGTTCCGGCCCAACGGGTTGGATGTAGCATTCATCCAGAAAATGCTGGAGGCTATCCAGCCGTTGGTAGCCGATCAGAAGATCGACTGGAGGAAATGGTCGCTGTGCGCTCCCGATGAGACTCCCATCCAGTCGGACGGCTACTCCTGCGGGACGCGGGTGTGCCACACGGCGGAAGCGGTGTCGACTGGCGTGGCGCTACCATTCAGGGATCCGTCGATGCGCAAGGAGATCCTCCGAAAGATACGGAGTGTGCAGGTGAATGCTTGCTGTGATATTCATGATGTGCCGATATAATGGTCGAAAACAGCACTAAAAGTACGTTGATTGAACAATTGGGCTGCGTCTAGGAGGCGCAGCCTAATTGTTACCCAATTGTTACGTTACGTGGTATTATGCTACGTGTTATCCAGTCCACGTAACTGGATTAAAGTTAACCATAGATAACCGAAAAAATGGAAAAATATCAAATTTTTTAGTTATCAAAAGTGAATATACTCAAATTTGGCGAGTAGGTTTACGGGAACTTTAATGGGGAGCTCGCGCCGCTCGGGTAATAATTCAAGTGCGCATCTTTTGGTTTAAAAGTCAAACCTTGGGTCAGAAGTTTAAGAGCTGTGTCGTAGTGATATGCTAACTCTCTCCATTGGTGTGATTGCAGAAGCAGTCGATGGCGACGCGGCTGCGCAGCATCACACTTGGCATGGAGAGGCGGAAGGAGTCGTGGGTGGCGACGCCGAAGCTGCGCCTTGTCCATTCCGTCGGCGATTTCGACGCCTTTCTGCGGAAGCTTCACCAAGATTCTTATATTAGGTAAGAATTGTTTGTATATGCATAATTAATAACAATTATATATGTATGCAAGTAAGTTTGTAAAAGTTATGGTCTCCATTGCTCATCGCTTCATTGCTTAGAGAGTTGGTGTTGCTTGCCTTTTGTTATTAAAGGGAGTAGTTCACCTTTTACATGGAGTTTTGAACTGAGCAGATTTGTAGAGCAGATCGAAAACAGATTTTTAGAGCAGATCGAAAACAGATTTTTAGAGCAGATCGAAAATGAATTTTGGCTGAAGAATAAACTCTACGTTATGTAATTTCGACACAGGACTAGTGTGCCTCTTTTAGAAGACAAAATCTCGTTCCCCGCAACTTCGGGGGTAGTAATACGGGGAATATATACCACAGGAGTCGCCACTCCCCGGTTTCCACCATTGCTGAGGCGACTACCCTTCCAACCAGGAAGATTTCTTACAGCCAGGAAACGAGCCACTTGACGCCAGCTCCAGGCCGGGAACCTTTGATGAGAACTCATTCTTGCGTTGAAATGTGATATTGACTCACTTGTTATGTTAATTTAATATTAATATGTGCCATTTTGAAATAGCCTCAGCTGGTGCAAGTTCACATCTAGCTATCTAGTTATCGCTGTTTTGTTTTTTCACTGAGCTGGTTCCCTATATAAGCCATGCTCAAAGCGCCTTCGACAAAACGTAGGAGTGGCGCCTCTGTACATCTCTTCTCCGTTAACCAGTATCTCCGTCTAAACAGCGGAAGACGAGCCGATCCGAAATAAATCGCGCGTCAATGTCGGTATCCTGGCCTACGGAGGTTGTTTTGCTGCGCAAGCATGCTTTTTCAATGTTTTCGCTATGCGTTGTTTGCGTCACAATATGAATTGAACTAAATTGATACTTTTAGAACTAAATCAGGTTTTGGCAGTGTTCTTTTAAACTTGCAATTTGCAACGCCGCCGCCAAAACGCGCTGCCCGCAAAACGCCGTCCCACAAACGCGCCCAACAAACGTGCCGCCCGCAAACGCCGCCCGCAAACCGCGCCCGCAAACGCCGCCCGCAACGCCACGCCAGAATTGAAGACCCGTGTTCTAACAAAAAACTCACAAAACTTATATCGAATAGGGGATGTGCATGTGCATTGACCCCTACCCTTAGCTTGTAACCTGTTTCCCGTTGTCTTAAATCTTTTTTAATTTCACCAATCTCGAATAGGCCTTACAATAATGGTAAGTTCAGAAATAAATGATGGAGTCAATTATGGGCGATCCAGTCGAATAGAGGCTCGTTTGTGCCATGCATGCTTTTTATTATGACTGGATATTTGTGCCAAAGCAATCGGTTGCTTCAGACTTAATAGCTTGATGAAATATTTGATAACGCCGAAAGAAAAATGGTCTGACAGCGTTATATCAAAACTTTAATTATGACGTGCATGTTTGTCAATACGAATACGTTTTGAGTGGATATTGGTCAGAAAAGATTGCGCTTTATAGCCGTATAACTTTCATCGCTTAGCTTCCTCCATTTTTGATGGTATGGCGGTGTAATGGAATAAATATTCGAAAATCGGCAGTGATAATGCTACAGGCGGTTTTTAGCACCGATATATTGCTTAAAAACGTTCATATTCATATGCAATTGAGAGACGGTACCTTTGCCATACAAAGTTATGATGGTCTCATCTGTGCAAGTCTCTTAGTTTCCGAGCACTAATTATAACCGTGAAAATCGGGGTTAAAATCGTGATTTTTCGTTGGTGCAGCCATTCATTTTTCACGCGCCACGCGCTGCTCAGCGACCGACATAGCATTCGTCAGCCCGTTTAATTATCCACACGTCTGTGTTTGTCGCATGCCGATCCGACTCTTGGTCGCCGAGATATCGACCTGGGATGGCTTCTGTGTTTTGCGATTTTTTGCATTTCTAGCCGCGATGTTTCCACGTGTTAAGTCATGGGGGAAACCCCTGTTTTCTCATCACGTGCCACGCGCTCGTTATGCACCTCTACGAATCACCAGTTTCTTGCCTTGACAGTGCACGTCGTTGAAATGTTATCTAATTCGTGTGCAAATTTAACCATCCTAATCGCAATAGTTTAGCTGCACAGCTGGGCAAAGGAAAAAACGGTCAATCGGCCACAGACAGACAGACAGACAGACGCACCTTAGACAAATAGTATATTAGATATACAACAATTCCTGATATAAAACATTATGTAAATAGGAAGCAACTATATAGTGCTAACCCGTCCGCTCCGCTGGACGATCTATGCATACAGACTGCATTTGTACGTTTTGTAGTCGTCATATTACCGATGTTCTCACCCGTCAAAGGATCGTGTTTTGTGACTTAAAGACTTTTCAATTCGGTGCGAACGGCTATATTTTCCACGTTTACTGTTAAACCCCTTCTCCGTGCTGTAGGTCATAGGTGTCGCTGGCGTGCGCATTGAGCGTCATTGAGATTCTATATAGGTAGCTCTGGACGCTGGTGTGCACAAACCACAACCCGTACCTTGCTGGTGGCGTATAGTTCAAGTTACGCCCACCTCAGAGGGCGGACGGCGGTATTATCGGTGGAAGTTGTGTCGTGTTATTTTTTATAACACAGTCAGACATTATCTTTACTTGAAGAAGGACGGTTTGATGTTGGAAAATGTAGGGAGCAGAATACATACACACATGTTGTCTTGCGATCTGCAAAATGATTTCTTATATACTATTCAATGCTAATGTGTCGAAACTACATAACATGTAATTATGATACGTATAAGGACAAATTTAGTTGGGAAAACACGGACAGACAGGCAGACTTTCTTTTAATAGTAAGTTAGATTGTTCGAAATAAGCGTAGCTGTTCAGAGATGTGCGTGTGCGTGTGTGTGACACGCTGCTGACAGTGTGGTCGGATTTTCACAGCGCCGGAGAAGCGTCCCACCACGTCCATGTCGTCGGTGACGTGTAACGGCGTGCACGAGATCCCGCCGTCGCGCCTGTCTAAGGAGGTACGTGTTTCGGCCGCTCGGCAGCGTCTGTTAACGCATCTAGACTGTTCTGATGAGATTTCCGTTTAGTGGTGACCCCCTTGGATTGCTGCAAAAGACTGTTGCTATTGGCTTCGCTATGTCGTCCCCGTCTTGGTCGTCAGAAGTAAATGCAACCGTGCGCCCTGGTCTCACTCCGTGTCCGGCCCACAGGTCAACAGGTCCATGCCTGACCCCTGCCCGTGTCCACAGGTCTCGGCGACAGCGCTGAGTCAGCCTCCTTCCGAGCGGGAGGCCGGTACGCCGCTGCCGTTGCCCCCCAAGCTGCCCGCCTCGCCGCTGTCTCCGCTAGGACGTGCATCCGTCGCCTGCCACGGTGTCCGTGTGGAGCGTTCGCGGCCAGCGTTGCTCGGACTTGCGACAGTGCGCCGATTTACATAGCCCTACGCGCCTCGCCCCACTCATGTGCGCTGTGACGCGGTCGACCTGAACAGAGACGGCACCAACATGGACACGTGCATGGTGCTCGACTCGGCCGAACTGCGCNTTTTTACCTTTTGATGACCTCTGGAGCCTTAACTATTGACCTTATTTAAAATCTGAGGACATGTTAGCTATTTCATTTTTCAAGAGCTTTCGATTATCTATATTTGTTTGTTCCTAGCTTTCATAGTTTCCGAGATGTTTGGTGTTTTCTGGAGCGAAGTCCTAAAACCAGAAAATCTCACCTTCTGGTGACCTCAATATTGACCTAAAATAAAAATGTTAAATACTTTCCCATAGAGTTGCCTCGAGCTATCTAACGCCGTTTTCTGATTGTCGCTACCAAGGCTCTATAACGTCGCTACGTAGCGTAGTTTTTGCAATCTCGGGAGGTGGAGCGGAAATCACCCCCTCCCCCTGCAGTTCGTGTTCGGCGCTAACACCCTGCAGTGCGCGTGTTAAGGTAATCAATATTTTGTGTTATGCAACAAGGCCTACAGTAATATCAGGACATACCTTACCTTTACATAGGCGTATGAGCGGGGGGGGGGCAACTGCCCCCTAACATTTTCGGATTTTAACATTACACCTATTAACGTTGCATGGAAAGAATCGACTTCAAAATGCCTTTTGCCCCCCCCCCCCACTTCAAATGAGTTCCTACGCCCCTGTACCTACACATATCAGGATTTATAAAGGCAATCGATATTGTACCATTTTTCAATCTAATATTCCATACTCATTACTCATGGTCTTTTTTATTGACCCAAATGTATCGGTGCGCCCTTAAACCCCAATAAACGAACAAACAAGCAAAAATGAAATTTTTGACATTACATCACAATTCACAGCAACTTCCTGAGTTAGTGAGCAGGAGAAGCACCTTATCTGACATGCATATCTCCCCCCTCAGAAGCCTGTCAGTCAGGCGTTTCGGCGGCAGGATGAGCGCCGACCAGCGTGTGTTCTTGATAGATAGCCAGGTCGTCTACCTGGACGTCTAGCCGGAGTCGGAGCCGGAAGCGGAGCTGGAGCTAGTCTAGCCGGAGCTGGAACCGGAGGAGCAGACACCAGGTGAGCAGGGATATATTAACACGCGCACGGCCGGGGAGGGGGTGGGGGTGGTTCGCCCACCCCTCCTGTTTTTCAGTATTTGATAGCGTAAAAACGGCAGGGCTCAGCGCCGACAAATTTGACACTGCTGTTTGAGCGTCAATTGCCAAAATAGTCTGCATTGTGTTACTCCGTGTCATCCCAGGTTAGGTCACCAGGCCACGCATTACCCCATCTCCAAAAACGTTTGCTGTTATACCACAGCCAGAGTTTTTTGGCCGATCGGTTTGAAAATTACAGGATTTAATAACATCCTAGCTACCTACAGTTCGTATATCTTTGATTTTTTGTATCTGTGGTCTAAGGTCGTGCAAATTTCTTGACCTCCCATCATATGATGATTAATGATAGCACCCCAATTTATCCTGGATCATGTTAGCACAGGCCATTCTTGATTACCCAGGTGCTTTGACCTGACCTTGACCTGAGGTCAAATTTCGAAGTTGACCTAACCTGGTCAATTATATGACGAAGTACTTCTAAGAACAGCATAGCGGTCAGTAAGATATTATCTTATTATAACCTCGTGTAAGTGTTCAATATTTGGTCTTCAAATATAAAAAAGAGAAAATGAAATATATTTCAGATACAATCCTTCTTCAGTTCAGTAATATCAAATCCCGCAGGCCACAACACAACGAACGCCGCGAAACATCTTATATAACATTTAAACACATGACAATGCTCGCGTCGATCGTCAGAAGCATATTCTACACATCCTGACTCTGAAATCATGGTTGTTAGAAGCAAAAAATAAATAATTATGTAATTAATAGTGCACAAAACATTGTTTTTTACGTTTAACCCTCGCCCGGGTAGGGGGGATGCCACCTCCCTCGTTTTTCCGCAATAACTCCACTTAAGTTTGTAAACCGATCGCGACTGAAACCTTGCAGTACTCTTATTTTGAAGCAATTTGACACATGCTCTGAAAAATTTTAAACTTTCAACTTTCCCTGACCCGTGACCTAAAGATCTGCTTTATAATGGTCCATGGCCCATGGCGAAACAGCGTCCGTAGTACGATCCTGATTATATGTGCAGTTTTTCTCGAGTGTTTTGACGGTTCAGGAGCTAATGCAAATCGTGTTCCAGGTGACAGGTGTGTCCTTCTGCTGAGATTGTACCTCGACTGACCTTTTACATGAGGTTAACCGAGGTTACTGACCTTCGATAGTCCTCCCGATGACTTTTGTTTGGCTTCTGGCCGCTTTTAGGACCAGTTTTGACGCTGATTTTTCAATATAAGAACCATGTTGACAACAACTATATGTTTCACTGGGTTCATTCACTTCCAAAGGTCACCGAGGTCACTGACCTCTAGATGCCCTGAATGACCTTTTTGGAATTTGGGGCAGTTTTTTAACTTCAATTTTGTGCGCTGATTTCAAATTTTGCCATGTATTGAGCATGCTAAGATGTTTTTTGCCATTTTGGCTCGATCAGTATTCAATTTTCACACATTTACGATTTGTGGCATTTTGGTCTTTGACATGACCTCAGAGGTCACCTATTGATCGAGGACCTTAAAATCATATGTTATTGGCTTCCTTTCGTCACAAGCAACACGTTCGTTTTTAATCGAAGCTCTAGCTCAATTAGGGGCGAAACGCCAAGGGGGGGGGTCGTACCCCCCCCCTACCCTGACACGCAGTAAATTCGCTCTACCTGGGTGGGCGAAAGTTAAATTACTATCGGACAACATGCATGAAACATATATAACATCAATAACTCAAGCAATTTGTTTACATGGCACGCATCCTCAGACATAAATGTCTAATAAGCCCATCAAAAATCCCTTTTGTAACAGTACTACAATATAAATATAAACAGTATAAAAGTACTACAATATAAACAGTACTACAATATACTATCCCATGATTGCCCAAGAAGCTATGTTAGCATTTAATCTTGGATGGTGGTCTCTGATGAGTAGCGATTCTGTTATTTCCCATCACGATTATTCCTACACACTTCTACGATTTTAGCTGTGATGCAATTAGAGTTCGGCTCATAATTTTGATGTTCGTTCTGGAAGTGTTTTCCCTTTAAGGGCTGTCCGTACGTTTTTTTTTTGCGTGTGGTAGATTTTCGTTGTAACGGAGTCGTACCATCCTCCAAGTTTCTCCTATGTAGGTTTTCTTAC
The DNA here is from genome assembly GCA_014673585.1 of Semibalanus balanoides. NCBI lineage: Eukaryota > Metazoa > Arthropoda > Thecostraca > Balanomorpha > Balanidae > Semibalanus > Semibalanus balanoides. The sequence continues at coordinate 264,669 of VOPJ01006361.1, forward strand.
ATATGGTGCATGCCAGCTAGAACACATGTGTGACACCTGCCCTGAAGACCTGCGACGACAGCTTGCTCCCCCTGGACAGGGTGGTGGCTTGAGAGCCGACCGAACTAGCTGGTGTTTAATGGTATTACTTTTAGTCCATGTCACTCCTAGATCTTGTTGGTCCGAAAAATAAAGGTTAAAAGCAAAAATAGGCTTTTTGACCTTTGATGACCTCTGGAGCCTATGCAATTGACCGGATCCAAAATCTGAGGACACATTGGCGATTGCATTTTTCCAGAGTTTTCCATATTTTCCCCATTTTTTCCCCAGCTATTATAGTTCCCGATATATTTGGTGGTTTCTGGAGCGAAGTTCTCTGGTGATCTGAAGCGAAGTCTTGTGATGACCTCTGGTGATCTCAATACTGACCTTACCTAAAAAAGACTGATATATTTTTGATAGAGCTTGTCTCGAGGTATCTAACATCGTTTTATGCTTGTCGCTACGTTGCGTGTTTTTGTTTTGTTTTGTTTTAGCTATTAGGGGTGTACTAATCCCCCCCGGCCGTTCTTGTTTGGCGCATACCTCCGGCCGTGCGTGTGTTAATGTGCAGTCCTCATGCTTTGCTGCATCTGGTGTTAGAATTGCTGCACTTATTGCCCATCTTTTGGACTCAAGATGATATTCATGTAAATCAAGTTTCACACAGGCATTTTCGAATTGTTATTCCTGTGATGAAAACGTCTTTCTGAGAGAGACGTTTAAGTTGTTATTATTTCGGTTTATACATTGTCATGTACTTTTAACGATGGTGTTCTCAATCGCTGCCCAACATCTTTGTCACCCAGAGATCGAGGGGATCGTGCTGAACACCGAGGACGCCGGGGATGAAAAAGAGTGTGTCCTGGCAATCCTTCAGGATGAGACGGGTCAGCAGCAGACGGTGCGCCTGACGCTGGATCAGGCAGCGACCCTCGGGATCGACTACCAGCAGCAGCTGCTGCTGGCCGCCGGAGGCGTGTGAGTAGAGTGAAGTCAGCAGCATGCAGTGGCACACATGCAGACAGCTGGCATGGAGACAATGTCTGTATTATTGTGTACTGAGCACTGGCTATTCTGCTGGCTTGGACGACATGTTTATCGCACAGATATACTGACCTCTGTCGTTTCACTGATTGGCTATGGGAGCTTTTAGAGCGAGTTTTCGCCACTTGAGCAATATGGGAGGGGTGTTAAGTAACTGTAATGAAAGTTTCAGAATGATTGCGCACCAATTTGAGTGATCATGATTGACTATAGATTCCTTCCGAGTGAGGTTGCACCATATGAGCAACGCGGCTGTGTCGTCAAACCGCTGTTCTGACGCGCGTCTGCCCCGCTCTCCATGTGTGCAGGAGGAGTGCGATTCGGCGGCTGCTAAGGAGACGGCAGCGGCGCCGCTGCCGGCTGAGCAGACCTCCGCCCAGGAGGTGACCTCGCTCGCCACGTCCTCCGTCGTACTCGACCTCAACGAGCCGCAGCCCAACCTGGTGAACCAGTCCGAGTGTGGTGACAAGGTAAGAGAATGTTCAGACTGGTGGTTACTGCAGCAGCCTGCACTGCGTCCGATGCAGCTGGGACATTGCTCCCTAAGAATGCGACAAGAAGCCGTTATAACAGCTGCTTGTTGTCAATAGGCAAATTACAAGTGTGAATATGGAATAAGCTTCTGATAGCATTTTGATGACGTACTTCTACTGTATATATCAGATCCGCAATCATATTTTGGTGACAAAGGTGTTGGTTGACGCATTGCATGACTTTTGGCTACATGTGTTTACGCTAGCTCATCAGGCTGCTGACCGCCCGACCTGGTGACCTGGCGTGTAACCTACAGCACTCTGCTGTCGTCAGGTGACCTACACGTTGAAGGTGGTGGACGGCTCCGGGCATCAGCAGCAGCAGCAGCAGCTTGGGGGCGACTGCGGCCTGCTGGCCAAGTCATGGTCAAGCCAAGTCACATCATGGTGCCGCGCGCGGGTATTGGATACGCCCGCCACCAGACCCAGCAGCAGATTCACAGGACTGCCGCGCAGGTGAGGAGCACGGCGACTCGGGCTGTGGTGTTTGGCTGGATTTGTTTTTTGTTCAGGTAAAACGGCATCGAACTGTCTGTACTTGTTGGGAGAATGAGTCAGAAATTTGCTGTCGTAGGTTCCATGCCCAACACAGAAGCACATGGGAGCCTCGACACTGGCCAAGCATGTCACCCGAAAGTCGCAGTAAGGCTTACCACGACGTGGCGCAGATTTTAAACGGTAACATGCACTGACTCCCATGGCTTAACAGCGGTTATCTTTGAGGTAGAGAAGATTAGACCGGGATAGGGACGGGGACGGGATAGGAGTCGGGGAGCGAGACGAGGGTAGGGGAGACAAATATGGGACACTGGGTAAGGGGAATTGGGGGCTGGGGATGGCAAACGGGTGATGGGATGACTGAAGGACGGGGACTGTTCGAAGCGATCAAGACATGACGTAATCAATGTGATAACCTCTTACTAAACGATGCCGCTGATAGCTAGTTAAATCCCTTGGATGATATTCCATGTTATGACACCTCAGAGTCCGTACACAGGCAGAGTACCTGTGAGCAAAGTCAAAGCTGTGATGTGAGCCAGCCCAACACAAGCTGGGGGGGGGGGGGTGATTGGGAACAGAAAAGGGAAAGCACGGCAAGTACAAAGCAAGTGAACGAGTGTGTAACCTAACCAACCATATCCTCTACAGATATACTGACCTCTGTCGTTTCACTGATTGGCTATGGGAGCTTTTAGAGCGAGTTTTCACCACTTGAGCAATATGGGGAGGGGTGTTAAGTAACTGTATAATAATTTCAGGATGATTGCGCACCATTTGAGTGATGCATGATTGACTATAGAACCCTTCCAGAGTGAGGTTGCACCATATGAGCAACGCGGCTGTGTCGTCAAATCCGGTGGTACTGACCCGCTGCTTGCCCGCCGCAGAGCGGACCGAGTACCTGGTGGGGGAGGCCGGCAAGATTAAGCAGGGCGGCGCTTCGGGCGCGTACCAGCGCGAGTTCCAGGAGATGCAGACGTGGCTGGAGGGCGTGCGCCAGATGCTGGGTAACGCCACCGTCTCCGACGACCAGGTGGAGCGGCTGCAGGACGTCATCGAACAAGTCAGGTGAGCTGGCAGAGCTGCGGATGGCACGGCCGGCCGGCCTCACTCACCGACGGCGGGATGAGGCGGGGCGGGGCAGGGCGGGGTGAGGGAGGTGGGGTGACGTGACGTGATGTGATGTGATGTGATGTGGGGTGATGTGAAGTGGGGTGGTGGTGGCCGGCGCTGCGCGCGCAACACGCCCAGGACTGCGCACCACGGCCCCCGTCGCTGGCCTGGTGACTGCCCAACCGGACCGGCGCTGCGCGCTCAACCGCCCAGGGACTGGCCGCAACCACGGCCCCCTGTCGCTGGCATGGTGACTGCCCAACCGCCGGCGCTGCCGCGCTCAAACACGCCCAAGGACTGGCCGCACCACGGCCCCCTGTCGCTGCCCTGGTGACATGCCCACCGGCCGGCGCTGCGCGCTCAACACGCCCAGGACTGCCCGCACCACGGCCCCCTTCGCTGGCCTGGTGACTGCCCAACCGGCCGGCGCTTGCGCGCTCAAACACACCCAGGACTGGCCGCACCACGGCCCCCCTGTCGCTGGCCTGGTGACTGCCAACCGGCCGGGCTGCGCGCTCACAACACCCCAGACTGGCCGACCACGGCCCCTGGTCGCTGGCCTGGTTGACTGCCCAACCGGCCGGCGCTGCGCGCTCAACACACGCCAGGATTGCGCACCACGGCCCGCTGTCGCTGGCCCCTGGTGATGCCCACGGCCGGCGCTGCGCGCTACACCCCAGGACTGGCCGCGACCACGCCCCCCTGTGCTGGCCTGGGTGACTTGCCAACCGGCCGGCGCTGCGCGCTCAACCCGCCCAGGACTGGATCTTGATGGACCAACGAAGGCAAATTTAGTGAAGGACAAGGCTGCAGCACAATCGGACACCGAACAGGAGGCAGCAGACATTCCTTGGGGAGGAATCCAGCTCTGCCAACAGTCAGAAGAGACGCTAGCGCCCGGTCGCTGGCTGGATGACGAGGCGATAGACAGTTTCTGCCTGGCGGTGTGCTCAACTACTAACGGACGAGTCGCCAACTTCGCTACGCATTGGCACGAGTCAATGATGGTCGGGAAAACAAAGGCGATGCTGCAAAACCATCTGGCCACTCGATCTGCCCAGCACGCCAGCATTTGGCTCCTACCGTACAATAAGAACGGCATCCACTGGGCCTTGTACATCGTGGCCCGAAGATCACACACGATTGCACACTTCGACTCCCTGGGGTTCCGGCCCAACGGGTTGGATGTAGCATTCATCCAGAAAATGCTGGAGGCTATCCAGCCGTTGGTAGCCGATCAGAAGATCGACTGGAGGAAATGGTCGCTGTGCGCTCCCGATGAGACTCCCATCCAGTCGGACGGCTACTCCTGCGGGACGCGGGTGTGCCACACGGCGGAAGCGGTGTCGACTGGCGTGGCGCTACCATTCAGGGATCCGTCGATGCGCAAGGAGATCCTCCGAAAGATACGGAGTGTGCAGGTGAATGCTTGCTGTGATATTCATGATGTGCCGATATAATGGTCGAAAACAGCACTAAAAGTACGTTGATTGAACAATTGGGCTGCGTCTAGGAGGCGCAGCCTAATTGTTACCCAATTGTTACGTTACGTGGTATTATGCTACGTGTTATCCAGTCTTCACGTAATGGATAACATTAAAACATAAATACCGAAAAATGAAAACTATCATAAATTTTTTAAGTTATCAAGAAGTGAATATACTCAAATCTGGCGAAGTAGGTTGACGAGAAACTTAAATGGGAGCTTCGCGCCCGCTCGGTATTAATGTCAAAGTGCGCATCTTTTGGTTTAAAAGTCAAACCTTGGGTCAGAAGTTTAAGAGCTGTGTCGTAGTGATATGCTAACTCTCTCCATTGGTGTGATTGCAGAAGCAGTCGATGGCGACGCGGCTGCGCAGCATCACACTTGGCATGGAGAGGCGGAAGGAGTCGTGGGTGGCGACGCCGAAGCTGCGCCTTGTCCATTCCGTCGGCGATTTCGACGCCTTTCTGCGGAAGCTTCACCAAGATTCTTATATTAGGTAAGAATTGTTTGTATATGCATAATTAATAACAATTATATATGTATGCAAGTAAGTTTGTAAAAGTTATGGTCTCCATTGCTCATCGCTTCATTGCTTAGAGAGTTGGTGTTGCTTGCCTTTTGTTATTAAAGGGAGTAGTTCACCTTTTACATGGAGTTTTGAACTGAGCAGATTTTGTAGAGCAGATCGAAAACAGATTTTTAGAGCAGATCGAAAACAGATTTTTAGAGCAGATCGAAAATGAATTTTGGCTGAAGAATAAACTCTACGTTATGTAATTTCGACACAGGACTAGTGTGCCTCTTTTAGAAGACAAAATCTCGTTCCCCGCAACTTCGGGGGTAGTAATACGGGGAATATATACCACAGGAGTCGCCACTCCCCGGTTTCCACCATTGCTGAGGCGACTACCCTTCCAACCAGGAAGATTTCTTACAGCCAGGAAAAGCACTTGACCCGCCAGCTCCAGGCCGGAACCTTATGAGACTCATTCTTGCGTTGAAATGTGATATTGACTCACTTTTATGTTAATTTAAATATTAATATGTGCTATTTTGAATAGCCTCTAGCTGGTCAATCAACATCTAGCATCTAGTTTATCGCTGTTTTGTTTTTCTGACTGGTTTCTATATAAGCCATGCCAAAAGCGTCTGTCGACAAAAGCGTAGGAGTGGCGCCTCCTGTACATCTCTTCTCCGTTAACCAGTATCTCCGTCTTAAACAGCGAAGGACGAGCGAGTCCGAATAAATCCGCGTCAATGTCGTATCCGCCTCTACGGAGTTTTGGTTTGTGCGAAGCACTGCTTTTCAATGTTTTCGCTATGCGTTGTTTTGCCGTCACAATGGATCTGAACTAAACCTTGATACTGAACTAAATAGGTTTTTGCCAGTGGTCTTATTAACTTGCAATGTTGCAAGCCGCCGCCCGCAACGCCGCCCGCCAAACGCCGCCCACAAGCCGCCCACAAACGCCCGCCGCAACGCCGCCCGCAACCCGCCCGCAACCGCAAATACTCTAACGCCGCCCGCAAACGCCACTCACAAATTGACCCGTGTCTTAACAAAAAACTCACAAAACTTATATCGAATAGGGATGTGCATTGTGCATTGATCCCCGTAGCCCTTAGCTTGTAACCTGTTTCCCGTTTCTTAATCTTTTTTAATTTCACCAATCTCGAATAGGCTTTACAATAATGTAGAGTTCAGAATTAAATATGAGTCAATTTGGTATCCGTCGAATAGAGGCTCGTTTTGTGCCATGCATGCTTTTTTATTATACTGAATATTTTTTTGGCAAATTGCTTCAGACTTAATAGCTTGATGAAATATTTGATAACGCCGAAAGAAAAATGGTCTGACAGCGTTATATCAAAACTTTAATTATGACGTGCATGTTTGTCAATACGAATACGTTTTGAGTGGATATTGGTCAGAAAAGATTGCGCTTTATAGCCGTATAACTTTCATCGCTTAGCTTCCTCCATTTTTGATGGTATGGCGGTGTAATGGAATAAATATTCGAAAATCGGCAGTGATAATGCTACAGGCGGTTTTTAGCACCGATATATTGCTTAAAAACGTTCATATTCATATGCAATTGAGAGACGGTACCTTTGCCATACAAAGTTATGATGGTCTCATCTGTGCAAGTCTCTTAGTTTCCGAGCACTAATTATAACCGTGAAAATCGGGGTTAAAATCGTGATTTTTCGTTGGTGCAGCCATTCATTTTTCACGCGCCACGCGCTGCTCAGCGACCGACATAGCATTCGTCAGCCCGTTTAATTATCCACACGTCTGTGTTTGTCGCATGCCGATCCGACTCTTGGTCGCCGAGATATCGACCTGGGATGGCTTCTGTGTTTTGCGATTTTTTGCATTTCTAGCCGCGATGTTTCCACGTGTTAAGTCATGGGGGAAACCCCTGTTTTCTCATCACGTGCCACGCGCTCGTTATGCACCCTACGAACACCGTTTCTTGACAGTGCACGTCCCGTTGGAATGTCCACTAGATCGTGTGAAAGATTTCATCAATCCTAATCGCAATAGTTTAGGCTGCAAACAGCTGAGCAAAGGAAAAACGGTCAATCGGCCCACCAGACAGACAGACAGATGACAAGACAGACGCAACCTTAGACATAATACGAATATAAGACAAGCAGCCTTTGGCGCTCGCTTTCGCTGAGCGAGAACAATTTTTAACATATATATTTCCATTATATAAATAATTGTCGTGTCTCTAAAGAATGTTAGATAAAAATAAAACATTTTCTAAGCTATGTTTCTTTAATATTGGCGCGTGCCCGTGTGATAATCAGGTTTCCAGCTGTCAGATATGAATGTTAAGTAAATGGATAAAAGCTTTCGGTCTGCTGGGTATTTACATTTTACCAAGTTTTTCATGCAGTTTTGAAAACAGTTGTAGACATTAGATAAAATAATATCACAATCAGGGCGATATAATGTATATAGGTTCTCGGTCGTTGTTGGATTCCCCCCGACCTTCGGTTCGGGCCGGAAATGCCAACAACGACCTCGGTTCTTCAATAACTTCTTATTTGTATGGTCGTGTGTAATTTGATTGTCTGAATATTTTGACTTGCTAAATTTTCGGGCTCACGCCTGCCGCCAATGATAGCGTTCAAGAACGGTTTGCCAAGGAGCGATTATGGCGCTTGCTTTGCTTCGCTAAATGCGAATCAATTCATTTATTCCGATAGCCGATAGCCCGTAGCCCACAGCTCGTGGCCCATATTTCGTAAGCCAATAGCCCATAACCATAACCTGTAAGCCCATTGCCCGTAGCCAACAGACCGTAGCCCATAGCCCGTTAGCCTATAGCCCGTAGCATATAGCCCGTAGCATATAGCCCATCTAGTCCACAGACCGTAGCCCATAGCCCGTAGCCCGTTCTCATAATCCCATAGCCGATAGCCCGTATTCCCGTAGCTCATAGCCCGGAGCCCATAGCCAGCATCCTATAGCCCGCAGCCTATAGCCCGTATCCCGTATTCCATAGCCCGTAGACCATATAACGTAGCACATAGCCCGTAACCAATAGCCCGTAGCCAAGGCGATAGCCCATAGGCCCGTAGCCAAAGCTCGTAGCCCATTTGACCGTAGCTCATAGCTCGTAGCCCATTACCAATAGCCCGTTTCCAGCAGCCCGTAGCCCGTTCCCCGTAGCCCGTTCCCCGTAGCCCGTTCCCCGTAGCCCGTTCCCCGTAGCCCGTAGCCGCTTCCCCGTAGCCGTTCCCACGTAAGCCCGTTTTCACCCGTAGCCCTTTCGCCGTGTTCCCGTTCCCCCGTTAGCCCGTTCCCCGTAAGCCCGTTCCCCGTAAGCCCGTTCCCGTAGCCGTTCCCCGTAGCCCGTCCCCGTAGCCGTTCCCCGTAGCCCGTTCCCGAGCCCGTTCCCCCCCGTAGCCGTTCCCCGTAGCCCGTTCCCCGTAGCCCGTTCCCTGTAGCCCGTTACCCGTAGCCGTTCCCCGTAGCCGTTCCCCGTAGCCCGTTCCCCGTAGCCCGTTCCCCGTAGCCGTTCCCCGTAGCCCTTCCCCGTAGCCCGTTCCCCGTAGCCCGTTCCCCGTAGCCCGTTCCCCGTAGCCCGTTCCCCGTGCCCGTTCCCCGTAGCCCGTTGCCGTAGCCCGTTCCCTCGTAGCCCGTTCCCCGTAGCCCGTTCCCCGTGCCCGTCCCACGTAGCCCGTTCCCCGTAGCCGTCCCCGTACCCGTTCCCCGTAGCCTGTTTCCTCGTAGCCCGTTCTCCCGTAGCCCGTTCCCTCGTAGGCCTTCCCGTAGCCCGTTCCCCGTAGCCGTTCCCCGTACCCGTTTCCCGTGCGCCGTTCCCCGTAGCCCGTTCCCCGTAGCCCGTTCCCCGTAGTCCCGACCCCGTAGCGCCGGTCCCGTAGCCCTTCCCCGTAGCCCGTTCCCCGTAGCCCGTTCCCCGTAGCCCGTTCCCCCGTAGCCCGTTCCCCGTAGCCCGTTCCCCGTACCGTTCCCCGTACCCGTTCCCCGTATGCCGCGTTCCCCGAGCCGCGTCCCCGTCAGCTGTTCCTCGTAGCCGTTCCCGTAGCCCGTTCCCCGTAGCCCGTTCCCCGTAGCCCGTTCCCCGTAGCCCGTTCCCCGTAGCCCGTTAGCCCATAGCATATATGCCGTTGCCCATAGCCCGTAGCCCTTAGTTTGTAGCCCATAGTCAATAGACCGAAGCCCAAAGCCCGTAGTCCGCTCCCCGTTCCCGGTAGCCCGTTCTTCGTAGCCCCGTAGCCCGTAGCCCATAACCCGTAGCCCATAGCCCGTAGCCCATAGCCCGTAGCCCATAGCACGTAGCCCAAAGCCCGTAGCCAATAGCCTGTAGCCAATAGCCCGTAGCCAATAGCCCGTAGCCAATAGCCCGTAGCCAATAGCCCGTAGCCATAGCCGTAACCAATAGTCCGACAATAGATGTAAAAAGGCCCCCCATAACGTAGGGCAAAAGCCGTAGCCAATAGCCCGAGCAATAGCCCGTAGCCAATAGCCCGTAAGCCAATAGCCCGTGAGCCAGATAGCCCGTAGCCATAGTCCCGTAGCCAATACCCGTAGCCAATAGCCCGTAGCCAATAGCCCGTGCCAAAGCCGTAGCCAACAGCCCGTGCCACAGCCCCGTAGCCAATAGCCGTAGCCAATAGCCCGTAGCCAATAGCCTTAAAGCCAATAGACCCGTAACCAATGCCCGTAGCCAATAGCCGTAGCCAATAGCACCGTACCAATAGGCCTAAAGCCAATAGCCCGTAGCAATAGCCGTATCCAATAGCCCGTAGCACTTAAATAGCCCGTTAGGCGCGTAGCCAAGTAGCCCCCGTAGCCAATAGCCCGTAGCTCAATAGGCCCTAGCCAATAGCCTGTAGCAATGCCCGTAGCCAATAGCCCGTAGCCAATAGCCCGTAGCCAATAGCCCGTAGCCAATAGCCCGAAGCCCATAGCTCGTAGCCTGTAGCCCGTAGCCCATATTGGGGGAAGGCTATGTTCCGGGACTTGCTTGCTTTCTTAGGGGGGTGCGGGCGGAGACGGGCGGAGACGGGCGGAGACGGACGGAGACGGGCGGAGACGGGCGGAGACGGGCTGAACGGCTGGGGGTTGATGGCGGTCTGGCTGCTGGTCACTGGGCGCTGCGGTGCTGTCGCTTGCCAGGTGGGCTGGTGCTGCAGCGAGCTGGTGCTGATGGGCGCTGGCTGTGGCTGACGCGTAACCGGAAGAGCCACTACGTGGAGTGTTATGAGAATACATGATTGATTGATGATTGATCTACTCTCAAAAGGCCTGCGACTGATTCCGCTTCTTTTCCCTAGCGCGGCAAAAAATACTGGATGGGGGCTGGCGCTGATTTTGTAACTTGGATGTATCTCGGATGTATCTACTCTCAAAAGGCCCGCGACTGACTCCGCTTATTTTCCCTAGCGCGGGGAAAAATACCCAAGAAAAATAACCGCTGTTTTCCTTGATATTTTGTCCTAGAAAATAATATCTCGAAAAAATTGCCAGATACTGTTGATTTTCAATGGCCTTCACTTATTGCAAGACTACATTTCAAAACACGCCTCCGGTACTCTGGTACTGTCTCTTCTCGCCTTTTGTCAAACGTCAAACAACTTAGTCATCTTATAATAAGAGTCTGCATCTTATTTCAACGATTGAAATGGAACTCCCTCAACCTCCTACAGGTATGCATAATTTTATTCGGTACGCAATGTTTGCGTGATTTATAATTCCCTGGCTTGGGTCATTGTCTTACTCATAGTACCTACCGACCACCCCCTAGCTTTTTATTAGTTTTATAAAACTTAACAAATTTGTTCAGTACACATCTTTCCAGACACCTCTTCTGTGCATTTTGTTTTATTTTGAATGTATCTATCAATGAATATTGGAACAAAAGTGTTTGTTTATCAGTGTTTACCCATCTCATTGCGATCATCAATAAATACACAGATGAAGTTAACAATGTTCAATGTAATCTGGTGTCTATTTGCAAAAAACAAGGATTACCCATGACAGTCAGGTGAACTATGGTAATTTGGACCCATTTTTGGAATATTCCATTTTTGGAACACTACCCAAAAGTCAAGTGGAAGTGGGTACGCTTAACCCAAAAATGGGTATGGAAAACGGCATTTACGACCAAAAGTAATCCACTCATTGATTGGTGCGTCAACGCTTAGTGCCAATGATGTCATCAAATTCAGCATCCTTGACTCTATTTGATAGTCTAAGTCACAATGAATCGCTAGGTGTCATTCCATTTTTATTCATGTTTTACGATACGACCGTACCAAAAAATGGGTATGGAAAATGACCTTTATGACTTAAAGTATTTGACGCATTGATTGGCGTGTCAACACATTTTGCCAATGTCATCATCAAATTCAGCATCCTTGACTCTATTTGATGGCCTGTATCACGAGGAAACGCAAGCTGTTATTAATAATTTTTATTTACGTTCTATGATTGGACCGTACCCTTAAATGAGTATGTTTCCTCTGAAGAGGCATACTCATTTGAGGGTATGGTCCGATCATAGAATATAGTGTATACAAACAGATTGTCACGCTCATTGTCAGTAAAGTTGTTTTCTGGAATATGTGTTGATGGCAAGCTAATCGGTTTGTTTTTAGATTTTGTGTATGTGATCATGAGCCGTGCTAAAAAATCATACAAACATTAAATATAAAATAACTTAATCACAATTTTTGTAAGGAGGTCAATGAAAAAAAAAACTTTAATTTTTGTTGTTGTTGTTGTGGAATCCAGTGGGATCATAGATCCAACATTGCAGTTTATCAAGAGATCCTCTGGGATCAAAGATCCTTCTTTCAGATCCATGCGCATGTCTGATCAACATTCACAAGACATATTCAATCCTTACACAAGTTGTAATTACACTAGTCCCACACAAATACACAATCGTCCTCAAAATAATCCCCTTTCCTGTAAGCAGCTTATTTCAATTAGTTTTGTTCTTATGTATATTCACATATGTGTACATAGGCGTACCCAAGGGAGGAAAGGGGAAATTGCCCACCATCCCTGAAGGTATGTGCATGCCCCTTTAGTCTATGTGCCCCCTTGAAAATTGGGCCTGAAGGGACCTATTTCCTTTCTAAAGACCATGTGAAGCATGGTTTTTAGAGAGCTTAGAGCACTTCAGAGGTTCTTCAGAGGTTTTTAAGGCCTGAGTGCCCCCCTCAGGCGGATAGAGTGCCCCCCTCAGGCGGCCAGAGTGCCCCCTCAGGTGGCCGGAGTGCCCCTCAGTCGACCAGAGTGCCCCTCAGTCGACCAGAAGGCCCCTCAGGCGACCAAAATACCTCTTCAGGCGGAAAAATGCCTCCTCAGACGGCCAAAGCGCCTCCTCAGGTGACCAGAGTGCCCCTCAGACGACCAAAGTGCCCCCTTCAGGCGGTCAAAGTGCCCCCTCAAGCGGTCAGAGTGTCCCCCTCAGTCGGTCAGAGTGCCCCCTCTGGCGGTCAGAGTGGCCCCCTCAGTCGGTCAGAGTGCCCCCTCAGGCGGCCAGATTGCCCTCAGGTGGCCAGAGTGCCCCTCAGGCGACCAGAGTGCCATCTCAGGCGGCCAGGGTGCCCCTCAGGTGGTCAGAGTGCCTCCTCAGGTGCAGTCAGAGTGCCTCCTCAGGTGGTCAGAGTGCCTCCTCAGGTGGTCAGAGTGCCCCCTCAGGCGGCCAGAGTGCCCCCTCAGGCGGCCAGAGTGCCTCCTCAGGTGGTCAGAGTGCCTCCTCAGGCGGTCAGAGGGTCTCCTCAGGCGGTCAGAGTACCCCCTCAGGCCTTGTGTTGTGTCGGCAGGGTGAAAAAGCAGCCAGTGCAGTCCCCTGCCAGGTCTTAAAGGCCCCTGAGCTGGCTGGAGGGGCCCTGGACAGACCAGAGGGCCTCTGGGAAGTTTCAAGGGCCCCTGTGCAGGTCAGAGGGGCCCATGGCCAAACCGAACGGGCTTTCTGGGATCCACAAAGATCCCAGATCCTGATATATTTTATGCCGTGGGATCCACTGGGATGCGGGATCCAAACGCGGGATCCAGGCACGCTGGTAGGTATCTACTTCTTGCTAATTTATATCATATTGGAAAATGAATAACAATATCTATGTTCTTCCAGGGCGCGTGTTTAAGGGAGTGTGCCTACTCTTTTGAAATGTCAAATATATTTATATTACGGTAAGAAGCTATTGCGTTTGATCATTGTTTACGATTAAAATTCACGACTAATGGAAGCCACTTAGTGAATTTTACTTATATTCTTGTTTGCCATTTGTTATGTTTTCAAAACTCATAAACGATCGTCACTATATTAAAAACAGAGTCAGGGCATGCGGAGTCGAAATCAATTTGCAAGTGACTCCGACTCCGATTAGATGTACACTTATCCACATAAACGACTTGAAGAAGAGAATCTTGCTAAGAAGCCAGCATTGTCCGGATCCGTGAGGCCAAGTGGCCTTCTTAATTCCGTACTATATAAGTATAAGTATAAGTTTCCACCATAGTCAGAAGACCATCGTCTAAGTTTTGTCCACCCAGTGTGTTCGTTCAGCTTTACCAAAGCCATAAAACAACAGCTCTTCTGTTGCCTGGCACCTGTTCATCTGGTTATCACCGAACTCGTCTGATTTCAGATCCGGAGAGACAGACATTGATTGAGAAGCTGGCTGTGTTTGTGGCAAGAAATGGGCACGACTTCGAAAAATTGACCAGAAACAAACAGAGGCACAATCCCAAGTTTTCTTTTCTGTTTAATGGGAAGAATTGTGACTACTACCGGTACCGAGTTGCGGCAGAAAAGACAGGTGAGGCCAGTGTTAAATATGCATGTGATATGTTATGTTTGAAATAATGCACTATATGCATTAAATACAATCCAGTCTCGCATGTTATGTTTCTTAATAGCATGATGGACTCACACCCGTCAAGTGTTTTAGTGTGAATTTTAAGTTTGTCGCATGCTGCGTTATCAATTTTCTGCTGTTTGTATATTGCTTAGTCAAAATGTACTAGGCTTCAAACTTCTAGAGCTGCTGAAGACTAGAGTTTGATTCGGAGTTCCAGCATGAATGGATGCTGGTTTCATATTTTCATTTTCTTATGTAACAGTCACAGCTGGGCTCAGTTTTAGCAGACGCATAAATCATACTGCAATGATTTCAGGGTTCCAGCAACTGAACAACGCTTCAGGGAACCAAACACTACCTAACAATGGTAAGTCTCATGTGTGGTCCTGGTCATGGGTAACTTTAATGCAAAGGGGGGTTGAAGCTACAACCCCAATAGTTTTGGAATTCAACATTACGCCTATGACAAGATGTGGTACAAATGGGCTCTTAACAACTAAGTGCAACCACAATGATTTTCAAAAAGTTACGCCTCTGGTCATGGTCCTACTAATTGTGTTCGCGCATGCTTCGTGAACTTTAATTTTATTTGGTGAATGGCGTGGCACAAGAAGGTTTCGTCTTCATTCTGTTGGAGCTCACAGCTCAGATAGGAAATTAAAATGGCAATTTAAGTGCTTACCAATTATTGTGATATTAAACAACTTTTGAATATATGTCATAGCAGTGATAGAATGACTCACAATTAGCTAGTCAGACCTTAGCATCATCTGAATCACAACAAACATAAGTATTTACCGTAATCATCCTTCATGGAAGCTTCTCTTGAGACCATGTTTCATAAAAGTTAAAAGTTAGGATTGACTTAATGTCGTGCTCATAGACACGTAATTTATCATGTCTCTCACACTAAGAAATGCAGTAAAGTATATTATGGCCAATCACATCCATGCTCATATTCGAATTTTTTAATAGGCTAATCGTAGAAGTTATGTCGTTGCTTTCTTTTTGTGCGCCATACTTTGAGACAGGACGAATGGTGCTCGCTCGCAGGTTATACTCCACCATTGTTTGAGCTCCGACTTGGCATCGTAGACCGACACCGTAGCGTATCTGCACACTGCTCGTTCCGCTGTGTCTCGTGGTGCTTCATGTGCGGCCTCCTGCTGTCTCTTCTCCAGCTCCGCCGCAACAGCAGGGATATCCTGCCGCACAGCAGCAGCAGCTGGACTACGGAGCTCCTCCTCCCCCGCAGCAGCTGCAGCAGCAGCACGGACACCCCGCGGCACCTTATCAGCAGCAACAGCAGCAACAGCAGCAGCAGCAGCAGCAGCAGGGGTTCCCGACGGCCGCTCCACAGCAGGGCTATGCTCCGCTGCAGCAGCCGCCGCAGCACCAGCCGGCGTACCCGCCGGCACCCCAGCTGCTGCAGGGATACCCCCAGCCGCCCGAGTACCAGCTGGGCTACCCGGCAGCGTCTCAGCAGCCGGCGGGGTACCCAGCGTCTCAGCAGCAGCCGTACCCGGCGGCTCCTCTGCAGCCGGTGCAGCAGGCCGGACCACCAGCCGGCTACCATCAGCAGCCGCAGCAGCAGCAGCCGCAGCAGCAGCAGTACCCGGGCCAGCTGCCGTACCAGTCGGCAGTGGTGATGGGAGCGCAGCCGCCGCAGGCCGCACAGCACCCGATGGTGAGTTCTGACCACAGGGTGGCTATGCCGCTGCGACCCCATTGGCCGAGTTGTCTAATGACGGCGGCCATATTGGCATTGACATGAGCAGTCGGCGGCCTGTGTTAAAGGATAGGCGAGTGGTCACCCAGGCTGACATTTTACAATATATTGAGCGAACTACCGGCGGTAGCGTAATATGACTACCACCACAATGTTCCAAATTGAATGCAGAATAATTATAGGCGAAAATATTTTTTGTGTGAAAAAAAACATAATAATAATAAAAATCCTAGAATCATTCTGCATTGAATTTGGAACATTGTGGTGGTAGTCATATTACTCTACGGCTAGTAGTTTGCTCAATATATTGTTAAATGTCAGCCGGGGTGCCCGCCCGCCTATCCTTAAACACAAGCCGCCGGCTGCCCTTGTGAGTACCAATATGGCCGCCGTCATTAGATCAGTCTGCCGGCCAATGCGCCTTCCATACCTATAGAGTTCAGTGGTTCTGACTGAGTAGCTGCCGCGTTCCTTGAAATCTACTTGAAACTGAATGAATTTATCATCCTAATTTTGACTGTTGAGAATATATTTTTCAGGTGAAACGAAGAGTTCTTGCTTTGCTGGAGATTGAGATGACATTCTGATATGTTTCCATGAAAGAGGGTTCCGTTTGTTACCAGATGGACTGTCTGCTTGTTCCACAGCATATTATCCTCGGGCATCAGCTGAGGAGCAGTCTGATCCGAACCAAAAGTTCTGGTCATCGTGACAGCCTTTCATGATTTGTCTGCTCGATTTCGTTTGTAGTTTGCGATCTTGGTCGTTCCTTTGCCAGTGATGTCTAACATTGGCAGGCGAGGTCTCTGACTCTGTGCTCTCGTCGTCACCTGGGTCGGTCGCTGGAGACTGTGAACATGAGTCGATGGTAGCTCTGTATGACGTCACCCGGGCATGCATTGCAGGCTGGCTGTGGTATCAGAAAGGTCTACTAACCACTTTTATACCTTGACAGCGCATTCCCAGCCAACGGATTTATGCTTCACCTTTGTGTGCAAGTATTCCTAATCAACATTTGTATTGTATTACATTCCGTGAACCTTTGCAGGCCTTGACGCACTTCGCCGCTCTGCGTTGTTTGCTCCATCTCTGACGTATATAATGAATGGCTGTATCATTCTGCATATGTCAGCATTATGGTGATAACAAGATGGTAGAAATTGTAGCCTATGTTCATTTCTCAATGCTCATGTTATATAAAATTAGAATAATTAGGATAAGACATGAGACGAGCTTGATATATTACGCCGTTGCGGCTTCTTCAGTGCTAATGAAGCCATGCAGAAGCTTCGAAGAAACCATAGTCCGCAACGGTGTATTGGTGTGTTTTGTCTCTCGTCTTTTCTTCGTTTATTTTTAATTTCCTATAACATTAGCATAGACTGTTATTTATCAGTTCATAAAAGTACTATTGGTTCCTTAATAGCGTTCCGCTGGGTTGGCCGGCACAGCAGTTACAGGGAATAGGCCGCCTTGGGAAACGTATGTGGAATGATGGAGATGAGTGCCCCGATGAGTGGCTGCGGCCCTGGCTCTAGCCATCTAGCGGCGATGATCCGAAACACGCTCATCAAGCTTACGTGGCTGAAGTGGCGATTTGCAGTATAGGTGACCACATTTTGCATAGGACGCCCTGCAGTTATGAGATGTCGATATCGATATTCACAAATCACCTGGCCGTGATGTCGTCCGGTGCGACCACATAGCTTGACGCTTTGCCGCTGCAGCTGTTCGGGAGATTGATAGAGACACAGCCAGAACCTGGAGCATGTTTCTTCGTCCGGCTGGTGCTGCTGCTGTGTGCGTCGTTTGTGTTTCTGTGTGTGTCTGTGTGTGCGTATGTGTGTTTTGTGTCTCGTGACGGCGTTTGGGCTCAAACCGCTCTTTCCCAGGCATTCGTCGAAACGGCGGCCAGTCTGCTAAGTTCTAACCATTCCATTCCAGACATTGGTGGGAACGCGGCACCAGCGGTACCCGTTCGTTGTCATTGGAATCGGCCCTATAGCTTCATCAGCTTTCAGGAAGGGTGACATGTGGTCGCGGTCTTGTTTTTAATTGTCTATTGACCGCCTGTTGTAGTTATTTGGCTTTTGTTACATTGGTTTCGTTCATCCACGCTGATTTTCGCTTTATTCCAAATACCTGACGTTTCGCTACCTGTTTGTTCAGGGTAAATGTGCCTTCCAATGGATGAAAATGCTAGTCGGTATGAGTCATGTCAGCGTGTTGACGCCGGCTTGTAGTGCCAGTGGCTGGTCATCGCTGTGTTAACAGATAAGTCGGCTGGGTGCGGTCAACTGGCTATGTGTATCGTGTTTAGAACGATTCTCGTCTTCCCAGGTCTGCCTACCGACTAAGAAATAACCACATGAAGGCGTGGTGGGCTGACAAGTATGTCCAGTCGCGGTTTCCATGCGCAGCCCTCGTGATCTGTTTCGCAGGAAGCTGTAGAACTGAGAGACAGCTGGACTTTCATCTGGAAAACGTTACTTTATGACTGACTGACAGTGTTTTGCACCTCTCACGAGATTCCAGCGCTTGGTCGCAATACTTGACCGGCTGGTCGCGTGGCGGTGTGGGCGCCGACCCTTCGTTTCAGGCAGTTTTCTGTATCGGAGGCTACGATCCGACTATCTATCTATCTCCCATCAGATGTCACCTGATCGTGACCTCCAGCATTCCTGTGTTATTGACCTCCAGCCTCCCCAGATGTCACCTGTTATTGACCTCCAGCCTCCCCAGATGTCACCTGTTATTTGACCTCCAGCCTCCCCAGATGTTCACTGTTATTGACCTCCAGCCTCCCAGATGTCACCTGTTCGTGGCTCCAGCCTCCCAGATGTCACCTTGTTATTGACCTCCAGCCTCCCCAGAAAATGTCACCTGTTATTGACCTCAGGCCTCCCCAGATGGTCACCTGTATTGACCTCCAGCCTCCCCACGATGTCACCCTGTTTATTGACCTCCAGCCTCCCCAGATGTCAACCTGTTGATTGACCTCCAGCTTCCCAGCATGTCCCTGTTATGACCTCCAGGCCTCCCCAGATGTCAACCTGTTATTTGACCTCCAGCCTCCCAGATGCACCTGTTATTGACCTCCCAGCCTTCCCAGATGCTCACCTGTTTATTGACCTCCAGCCCTCCCCAGATGTCACCGTTATTGACCTTCCAGCCTCCCAGATGTTCACCTGTTTATTGACCTCCAGCCTCCCCAGATGTTCACCTGTTCGTTGCACCTCCAGCCTCCCCAGATCACCTGTTATTGATCCTCCAGCCTCCCCAGAGATGTCACCTGTTCGTGACCTCCAGCCTCCCCAGATGTCACCTGTTATTGACCTCCAGCCTCCCCAGATGTCCCGTGTTATTGACCTCCAGCGTCCCGATATGTCACCTGTTATTGACCTCCAGCCTCTCCAGATGTCACCTGTTATTGACACTCGAGTCCCCAGATGTCAACCTTTCGTGACCTCCAGCCTCCCCAGATGTCACCTGTTCGTGAACCTCCAGCCTCCCAGATGGTCACCTGTTATTGACCTCCAGCCTCCCCAGATGTCCACCTGTTATGAACTCCAGCCTCCCCAGATGATCACCCTGTTTATTTGACCTCCAGCGTCCAGATGTCACTGTTAGTGACCTCCAGCTCCCCAGATGTCACCTGTTATTCGACCTCCAGCCTCACCAGATGTCATGTTATTGACCTCCAGCCCTCCCCAGATGTCACCTGGTATTGACCTGCCAGCCTCCCCAATGTCACTGTTCGTGACCTCCAGCCCTCCCAGATGTCAACCTGTTATTGACCTTCCCCAGGCCCCCTCCCCCAAAAAAAAAAAAAGAAATGTACTGTTATGACCTCCAGCCTGCCAAGATGTCACCTGTTCGTGACCTCGCAGCCTCCCAGATGTCAGCCTGTTATTGACCTCCCAGCCTCCCAGATGTCACCTGTTATTGACCTCCAGCCTCCCCAGATGTCACCTGTTCGTGACCTCCAGCCTCCCCAGATGTCACCTGTTATTGCCCTCCAGCCTCCCCAGATGTCAACCTGTTATTTGACCTCCAGCCTCCCAGATGTCACCTGTTATTGACCTCAGCCTCCCAGATGTCACCTGTTATTGACCTCCAGCCTCCCCAGAATGTTCACCTGGTTATGACCTCCAGCCTCCCAGATGTCACCTGTTAATTGACCTCCAGCCTCCCCCAGATGTCACCTGTTATTGGGGACCCCTTCCCAAGCCCCCCTCCCCCCCCCGAGGTCACCTGTTCGTGACCTCCAGCCTCGCCCAAGATGTCACCTGTTATTGACCCAGCCTGCCCCAGATGTCACCTGTTAATTGACCTCCAGCCTCCCCAGATGTGCACCTGTTATTGACCTCCAGCCTCCCAAGATGTCCCTGTTATTGACCCCAGCCTCCCAGATGTTCACCTGTTTTGACCTCCAGCCTCCCCAGAGTCACCTGTTATTGACCCCAGCCTGCCACCAGATGTCACCTGTTATTGACCTCCACGCCTCCCCAAGATGTCACCTGTTATTGCCCTCCAGCCTCCCCAGATGTCACCTGTTATTGACCTCCAGCCTCCCCAGATGTCACCTGTTATTGACCTCCAGCTCCCCAGATGGTTCACCTGTTACGTGACCTCCAGCCTCCCAGATGTCACTGTTATTGACCTCCAGCCTCCCCAGATGTCACTGGGTTATTGACCTCCAGCCTCCCCAGATGTACCTGTTATTGACTCCAAGCCTACCCAGATGTCACCTGTTATTGACCTCCAGCCTCCCCAGATGTCACCTGTTTCGTGAACGCCTCCAGCCTCCAGATGTCACCTGTTATTGACCTCCAGCCTCCCCAGATGTCACTGTTCGTGACCCGTCCAGCCTCCCCAGATGTCACCTGTTATTGACCTCCAGCTCCGCAGATGTCACCTGTTATTGACTCCAGCCTCCCGATGTCACCTGTATTGACCTCACAGCTCCCAGATGTCACCTGTTATTGCTCCAAGCTCTCCCCAGATGTCCCTGGTTATTGACCTCCGCCTCCCCAGATGTCACCTGTTCGTGGACCTCGCAGCCTCCCCAGATGTCACAATGTTATTGACCTCCAGCCCCTCCCCAGATGTCACCTTGTTCGTACTCCGCGCCCCCAGATGTCACCTGTTTTGAACCTCACAGCCTCCCAGATGTCACCTGTTATTGACCTCCAGCCTCCAGATGTCACGTGTTATTGACCTCCAGCCTCCCAGATGTCACCTTGGTTATTGACCTCGGCCAGCCTCCCCAGATGTCACTGTTATTGACCTCCAGCCTCCCCCAGAATGTCACCTGTTATTGACTCGCTCCCGCCTCCCCAGATGTCACCTGTTGCGTTGGGCTTACAGCGTCCCCAGAGTGTCACTGTTATTGACCCCAGCCTGCCCAGATGTCACCTGTTATTGACCTCTCAGCCTCCCAGATGTCACCTGTTAATTGACCTCTGCCTCGCAGCCTCCCCAGATGTCAAACCTGTTCGGACCTCCAGCCTCCCCAGATGTCACCTGTTATTGACCTCCACTCCCCAGATAGTCACCTGTTTATTGACCTCCAGCCTCCCCAGATGTCACCTGTTATTGACCTTCCAGCCTCCCCAGTGTCACCCTGTTTCGTGACCTCCCAGCCTCCCCAGATGTCACCTGTTATTGACCTCCAGCCCCCAGATGTCACCTGTTTATTGACCTCGCAGCCTCACCAGTGTCAACTGTTATTGACCTCCAGCCCTCCCAGAGTCACCTGTTATTTGACGCTCAGCCTCCCCAGATGTCACCTGTTATTGACCTCCAGCCTCCCCCTAGATGTCACCTGTTATTGACCTCCAGCCTCCCCCAGTGCACCTGTTTATTTGACCTCTCACCTCCCAGATGTCAACCTTTATTGACCTCGCAGCCTCCCAATGTCACTCTGTTATTGACCTCCCCACCTCCCCAGATGTCACCTGTTCGTGGCCTTCAGCGTCCCCAGAATGTCACCTGTTCGTGAACCGTCAGCCTCCCCAGATGTCCCGTGTTTATTGACCTCCCACTCACCCAAGATGTCACTGATTAGTGACCTCTCAGCCCTCCCCATAGACTGTCACCTGTTATTGACCTCGCAGCCCCCCAGATGTCCCTGTTATTGGACCTCCAGCCTCCCCAGATGTCACCGTGTTATTGACCCTCCAGTCCTCCCCAGAACAGTCAACCTGTTCGTGACCGCTCCAGCCTCCCCAGATGTCACCTTCATTGTTATTGACCTCCAGCCTCCCCAGATGTCACCTGTTAGTGACCTGCCAGCCTCCCCAGATGTCACCTGTTATTGAACCTCCAGCCTCCCCAAGATGTCACCTGTTTTATTGACCTCAGCCTCCCAGATGTCACCTGTTACTGACCTCCAGCCTCCCCAGATGTCACCTGTTAGTTGACCTCGCAGCCTCCCCAGATGTCACCTGTTGTGACCTCACAGCCTCCCCAGATGTCACCTGTTAGTGACCTCCGCCTCCGCGCGAGATGGTCACCTGTTTCGTGGCCTGCCAGCCTCCCAGATGTCAGCCTGTTAAGTGACCTCACAGCCTCCCCAAGATGTCCACCATGTGTCGTGACCCTCAGTCTCTTCCCAGATGTCACCTGTTAATTGACCTCCAGCCTCGCCCAGATGTCCACCTGTTCGTGACCTCCCAGCCTCCCAGATGGTCCCTGTGTATGAACCTCCGCCTCCCCAGATGTCACCTGTCGTAGACCTCTCAGCCTCCCAGAATGTCACCTGTTCGTGGACCTCCGCCTCCCAGATGTCAACTGTTCGTGACCTCCAGCCTCCCCAGATGTCCCCGTGATTATTGACCTCCGCCTCCCCAGATGGTCACCTGTTCGTGCCTCCAGTCTCCCCAGATGTCACCTGTTTCGTGACCTCGTACAGCCTCCCCAGATGTCCGTGTTATTGAACCTCCAGCCTCCCAGATGTCACCGCCTGTTGTGCCTTCAGCGTCCCGAGATGTCACTGTTATTGAACCTCGCAGCCTCCAGATGTCACCTGTTATTGACCTCCAGCCTCCCAGATGTCCAGGCCTGTTCGTGACCTCCAAGCCCCCCAAATGGTCACCGTGTTCGTGACCTCCAGCCTCCCAGATGTCACCTGTTATTGACCTCACAGCTCCCCAGATGTCACCTGGTTCGTGACTCGCGCAAGGACAGCCTCCCCAATGTCACCTGTCCGTGAACCTCCAGCCTCCCCAGATGTCACCTGTTATTGACCTCCAGCCTCCCCAGATGTCACCTGTTCGTGACCTCCAGCTTCCCCAGATGTCACCTGTTCGTGGCCTTCAGCCTTATCAAACAGCGTGTTGTCCTCGCTGTCACTCTGGCTGCTGATCTGACGGCTGCTGATCTGACGGCTGCTGATCTGACGGCTGCTGATCTGACCGCTGATCTCTGACCGCTGACGGCCCGCAGGTGGCTCGCCTGTGTCCCTCAGCAGCCCCCGCTGACCGCCGCTCGCCCCCAGGCCCCGAGCAGTGCGCCGGCCGACCCGGAGTTGGCCGAGCTGGCCCGCCAGACGGGCGTGCCGGCCGACAAGCTGACTAGGATGCTGGAGGAGCTGCTGCCCTCAGCGTCCGCCACGCCGGCCGACGTAGCGCCCGAGAAACTGCTGGCAGCGTTCGTGATGAAACGGTAATCAGTCGGTGGGAGCGAGGGGCGAGAGGAGCGCGTCGACAGGTGGACAGAGCGGGAGGAGCGGGCCTCTCGCAGGCGTCTCATGTGGTGTGGTGATGGTGATAGTGTGGTTAACTTGCAGGGACGTGTCCCACCAGAAGCGGCGGAACGTGGTTCTCGATCGTCAGGTGGCGGTGAAGTGGCCAGTGGTGTGTGCGTTGTTCGGTTG
The DNA here is from genome assembly GCA_014673585.1 of Semibalanus balanoides. Classification (NCBI taxonomy): domain Eukaryota; kingdom Metazoa; phylum Arthropoda; class Thecostraca; order Balanomorpha; family Balanidae; genus Semibalanus; species Semibalanus balanoides. The sequence continues at coordinate 288,332 of VOPJ01006361.1, forward strand.
TGTTGTCTCTCGTGTACAGAAAGAGTGCCTCGTGTATTGGCAGAGTGTCTCGTGTACAGCCAGACGGTGGCAAGAGGATGAAGCGCTGACCCGATCTTCCACAGGTTTGTGAGGTGACTGACTGTCTTCTAGGGCCGGCGACGAGTGACAGGTCCTGTCAGGTGTTCCTCAGCTTCAGCCGGTGGTCCGTGTGTTGTTTTCTGTATCTCTGCAGGATATTGTGTTCTCTTCCCTTCTCATTCACTTGTGGAATCCCTCAACCAACTCCCCAGTCCCATTGCGTAGTGTTCGGGCCAGTTGTCGGCGCCTTTTCTTGTTTCCGCTGTTAAATTGCTAAAGTGATCTTCACTAGAGGTATGGCCGATGTTGCTGTGATCCAAATATTATGATAACATTAGGTCAGAAAACGCCTTTTACCTCAGACCCAAAGTTCGAACTCGTTAGTATCAAAGCAACAAGAACGGTCGGATTTATTGAAATGATATTGGAAGTTGTTGCCGTACATATCAATGTCATATTTCTATATTTGTAGTATTTACCTAGTCCCCGATGCTCGATAAGTATGATACAAAACGTTTTCTTATCAAAGTCGACGTATTTTACGAACAATTCAGATCAACCCGTAAGCCTCATCCGCTTTCAGTTCCTTTTGTCCGAATGAGACCTTTATGATCATGGACCCATACCTCATTGTCTCTGCCCTTCCTGTCTGTAGACAGAGCAGCCGTTGTCTCTTTTTCAGCTGACTGCTGGCGCCACGAACATCCCAGCTGCTATTTTGGTTGAGATATGTTGCGTGCATCTGACCTATGCGAAACGTTCCTCCGACGTTGACCATTGACAACGAAACTCTGTTGCCTGTTAGGTGTCGCCACGATCGAGTTTGCCACCGTATGCACATCACTCGCTTATTTCTCTCTCAGCGGGGATCGTGCCAACTGACTGCGTGTCTGTCGGTGCTTCCGTGCGTCATTTGTGTGAAACTCCGACTATGAAGGCGCCTGTTAACCTGCCTCGCCCAATCCAGGCTACAAGCAGCAGCCGCTGGAGCACCAGCTGCACCCGTCGTCAGCGCTACTCCGGCCCCGGTGGCTGCAGCGTCGGTGGCTCCTGCTGCGGCGACCGTCGCCGCTCCTGCGCCGACCGTCGCCGCTCCCGCCGCCGCCGCTACTCCGGCGCAGGCCGCTGCCCCTGCTCCTGCGCTGGAGACGCCGTCTCCTGGCCAGGATGTGGCCGCTGCTGCTCCGGACACCACCGCTGCCGTCCCAGCTCAGGACACCGCCCCGGTGTGCGGCGCCACCGTCCCAGTCCAGCCGGTGTCCGCTGCGACCCAGGATGACGCGGCCACCGCGCGGGACACTACATCACCGTCTCACCAGGTCGCTATGGATACAGAGCCCGCGGCAACGGCGGCCGCTCCGGCGGAGACGGAGGCGAGGGACAGTACACGAGAAGCGGCGCTGGACGGGCAGCCGGACGCCAAACGACTGAGAGTGGACGCAGCCGGCGATGGTGTGGCGGTCTCCGTGGCTCCGGCGGACTCGGCACCAGCCACGGTCACCGAGACGGACACTGTCACAGCGACGACGGCCACTACGCCTGTCCCCGCCGCCCTTACACCGGCCGCCACTGTCACAGCGCCGGGCGTCTATTCTGCTGGCCCGACCGTCTATTCTGTCCCTGCCGCACCCATCACCGCGGCGCCCGTCAGTGGCTCGGACGAGATTGCCGCTCTGAGGAAGACGGTGCGCGACCCGGACGCCCTCTTCGCGCTGAGTGTAGCCGAGGCGCTGAAACGGCTGCCGATGGAGGGCAAGGCCATGCTCAAGATCGCCATCATGGAGGTTGTGTCGGAGATTCGCACCGCGCAGGACGCTCCGAAGGCGGCTGGCGTCGCGGCGGCCCCCGCGGCCGCCGCGACTGTGGATGGGGCGGATCTCAGCAAGCCGCCGCCGGCTGTGGAGGCGAAGGATGATGACTTCTCGGAGGCATTCTTCATCGGTGAGGACGCAGCGGCTGCTGCCAAGGCGAAGGAGGCGGAACAGCCCGAACTGCCGCTCGCTCCGCCCGTCAAGAAACAGTGCGTGCCGAAGAGCGCGCCGTTTGCCGACCAGCTGGCGGACGCCAAGGCGCGTGCGGCGGCGATGGCGCGCCAGGCGGCTGAGCAGAGCCGCGCGGCGCGTCAGATGCAGGGCCCGCCGCCGGCCGGGCCTGCCTTCCCGAGCTATGGGCCGCCACCGGCTAGGTACCCGGGCTATGGGCCGCCGCCGGCGGTCAGCGTGCCGCAGGGTGGTGCGGTACCGCCGCCCGGACCGGCGGCGCCCGCGCCTCAGGGCTGGGTGGGACAGGCGCAGTACCAGCCCGGTCAGCCGACCCAGGCTCCGCCCGAACTGAACGGCCACCACCACCAGCCGGGCCAGCAGCTGGGGGTGCTGAGCCAGCCGCCGCCGCCGCCGCAGCAGCAGCAGCAGCAGCAGCAGCCGGGCGGCCAGTACCCGCGGCAGGCGGCTACTGGAGGCCAGTACGGCCAGCGGGGTACGGCCGGGCCGCCTCCGCACACCGGGCCGTCGACCATCCAGCCGATCCGTCCGCTCATGGCGGGCAGCCATTCACTGGGCGACCTGCTGCATCAGCAGCTGAGCCCCGAGCAGATCCAGCATCAGATCCAGCTGCTGCAGCACCTGTCCTCGCTTCAGCAGCAGCAGCAGCCGCAGCAGCAGCCGCCGCCGGCTGATCAGATTGCACTCCAGCTGCAGGCGGCGGCAGTGATGGGTGTGGAGCCGAAGAAACAGAACTGGGACCAGGAGCCCACTCCGCAGGTATGCATTGGGGCTTACCAGCCCACGCAGCGACCCGGCAAAGAATCGATTTATCGGTTTTTAATACAGTTGTTTACTATAGGTTTATTTATTAAAGGCTTACTTTCGGATGATATTAACTGCCTACTTTCGTATGATATCGCAAAAACCGGCTTAAACAAGTCCTAATGACCAGATGTGATTTTTTATCGCCATCAGAGGCTTACCCAAACAGCGCAAAAAAGTCATTTGTTGTAAAAAATATATAAACTGTTTATGGTTTCCACTCACCACTACATATTATATGTATATGGAAGCGTTTGTTCAAGTTAACTGCAACTGAGCAACCGTTAGCTGATGCTATTGCAATTGGATGAGGCGGCAGTTCACCTATACATTGTGATTCCTGTTAACTGCATAGAACGAATCTGGCGCACTTGAGTTGTTGCCATGGAAACGTGTGAAAGAAACGCACCGACTCTTTGCTAATTAGTATCCGGAATCGGAGGACCAACCATCAGCAAAAAAACTCTGTCAGCAAAACTTCACCAATGATGGGAAATCAAAATTCCTTCGGAATTAATCTTTATCCACTCGGAATTAATATTTTCTTTATGCCAATTATTGAGCTAAAATCAGGCCTAATAAGACATTAAATGTTTTCGGAAATTACTAATTTCGACATAAGGCAAAAAGTATCACTATTTACCATTGTTGCACAACGCTGCAATTCATTGATTTCGGTACATAGCGGTGAGCTGGCTCGTCAAGGTCATTGTCTGGAAGCAAACTGAACTTTGAACGATATTGGGCGACTGGGTGCGAATGTCGGAAAACGAAGTTTTTTGTGTAAAGGAAAACTGTCTTTTCAAAGTAAAATTTAATATGTTAACCCGCGCCCCACTGGGCCACTGCATTTCCCTCGCCCGACTGGGGGGGGGGGGGGTGTTTGAACACCCCCTCTAACTCGGCTCCTATGGCACGTAGACAAAAAAAAATCCTAACTGTTATCAATAATCATTTCGAAACTATTTCATACTTCTTTACTCATGTCAAAAATCAGGTCACCAGAGGTCATCGAAGGTCAATTTTTCCAGTTTTAGGACATCGCTCCAGAAACTCCCAAACATCTCGGAAACTATGCTATCTAGAAACAAACGACCCAAAAGACAATCGCTAGCCATTTAAATTCGCAATCGCACTCATGTCCTCAAAATTGACCTCAGGTCAATAGTTTAGGCTCTAGAGGTCATTAAAGGGACACTGCCTCCTTTAAGGGAATAATTACCTTGAAAAAAATGAGAAAAAGTTAAGAAATGATGAAGAGAAGCAGAAATTAACGTATATATTACTAGTAAGTCAAGAAACATTATTTACGGCGGAAAAAGCAAAATTAAATGTCAATTATTTGGTGATATTTCATATTTTTTCCTCAAAGTAATGCGAAATCAGCTTTCTTAGAAGCACGATATGTCATTCAAACGTCATCGATTTGGAGGGATCGTGGCGATACAAGACAGTTACTTGCCTAATAACTTGTTGACATGAAGGGAAAATGCAACGCTTTTTAGAACACGGAGATTAATTCGAAGCAAATCGCGTGCTTATTCATTTATTTATTTGGCTAAAAAAAAAATTCGCGAAAAAAACGACGGAATAAATTAATTTATATTCGTTAAGGGCGTGGTGCCTGATCTTTGAAATGTCAAATATATTTTTTTACGGTAAGAAGCCCAATGTTGATTATGGTTTACGATAAAATCACGTCCTGGAGCCCCTTTAGTTGAATTTTTACTTATATTCCTGTTTTTTGCATTTGCTTTGTTTCAAAACTCATAAACGATCGTCACTATAAAGCAGAGTAGCCGGAAGATGTTAACCTATATGGGCGCACTTAAGACGATAAACAAACCCTTAATGAGCCAATGTATGGGTTTGTTTACAGTTTGATCAAGATCGTTCGGCAGCTGTTATCAGTGCTCACGAGTTGTTTGCTATTGGCCAGAGCTAACATATATGCTAGCGTTTGTAATTTAAGAGCAAATGCTCTAGTAAGCGAAAAGCTCTCTGCGACCCATCGATGATTAAATTCTCCAGAATGTGAGATTGGCGACTTTGAAATATCTCCAGCAACTAAAGTGAATTGGGGAACCTGAAGCATAAATGGGCTAATTCAGAAAAATCTGTTTACAGACTAGTGTCACAACTTCACATGACAATGTGAGTAGGCACACTCCCTTTAAGTCACACAGTAAAAACAAACGGCAAAGATTACAAATGTCCGTGCGTTTTTGGGTGTTTAGCCAAGAAGTTCCCGTGGTTCATCTGTGGACGTTGAAAGTTGTGTTAAATATTTAAACTTAGCCTATACCATGTATTCATTACGACAATTATCAGTGTATTTCTTTTGCATAATCCGTGCAGTAAACGGGAATTATTCCTGAAACCCATGCACTCCGAAGGAAGCAGCAGTTTTGGAAACGGATTTCGGGCCCATCTGTAAGAACCTAGGTTACGTCTGAATAATTTTCTGAGAAATGTTACCTGAGAATACGTTTTATAGACGATTTAAGCATCAAAATCACCATAATCCTCACAAAGTTTTATTCTTTGCAATACAGGGAAATGAGGTAATGAACAATATGTTTTTTGTCCAGTCCACACTAAGCTTTCTATCGACAACTTTTTTCCCCAAAGTTTACGTCATCTACGTCCATAATCATGCGTCACATCAGCAAAAATCAGCCAATTCAGCGATTGGAGTTACCGGGTATACCCGGTCCTCTGACTTTTAGGACTGAAATATTAAATAATTAAGAGGTTTCTTTGAAAATGTGAAAGCGGTCACAAGTCATTTTCTGAGCAATGCGCCACAACTTGGCTTTCTCAACTCAAAACCCAATGTTTAAAAGGTGAAACAATTCCCTTTAAAGGGATACTGTCCCTCAAAAGTAAATTTTGATATGTAAGAACAGCCGAATTTGAATAACGCACCATGAAGCCGTTTTTTTTTTTATTCGCGCCCAAGTCGCACCAATATCGCCGTTCAAAGTTCAGTTTTCTTCCAGCCAATGAGGTTGACGAGTCGCCACCACTACGTACCAAAATCATTAATTGCAGCCCTTGGTGCAACTATGGAAATTAGTGAAATTTTTTGCTTAAGCTTCTACCAATTTGTAATGTCAGAAACATTTTCATGTCTTATGCCTGATTTGAAAAGATTTGTTACGGTGAAGGAAGCAAAAGTTCGCGACTTGCACAGAAAAAAGTTTTTAACTTTTACGAAGGGATTTTGACTTTCCCAAATTGATGAAGTTTTTTTCCCGACCAAGGTTTTTCTTATGATTGGTCTCCGATCTTGGAGATACAAATGGAAAAGATCTGTTCACTTTCCATGGCACGACCTTCAAATGCGGCGAAGCGGTAGATTCAGTTAACAGGAACCACAATGTATAAGCGCATCGGGTCTCATCCAATTGCAAATAGCGGTCACAGCTGACGGTTGGTCATTGATATCCCTTTCTCTGTGATTCAGTTAACTTGAGCAAACGCTTCCATGTACGTAGTGGTGGTATAAATCGTAAACAGTTTTTATGATTCTAGCAAGTAAGAAATTATGTTGTTTTTGTTATTTGCGGCTTTTTGGATAAGAGTTTAAATGGCAATTAAAAATCTAAGTGGTCCTACGGCCCTTGTTTAAAGCCTGTTTTTTGCTATAATCATCCGAAAGAAGGCAGTGTCCTTTAAAGGGATCACTCCCCTTAACAAATGTGCTCAAATGTAACGTCGTTTGAGGTGCAAAATATGAAGTGAATGCTTCTGAACACGAATTATTGAATATTTGGTTTCTCACAAACAGTGGCTCAATTTCATAAAAAATCAGTTTTAATATTTGGCTGATGACGTCATATGAAGGAATTTTGGGAATTAGGGAAAACCTTCCCCGCCACCATATGTATGACTAGTGTAGGCTTTATGTATTGCCAAAGGTAAAACAGTCGACTAAATCAACATTTAAGTAAAAAAGAGGCGACGATATCGACTCAGAATCCCCATTAAAATACTGGGGACTGGGATGTTACGATGTCAAAACTAAACTCAATTTCTTTGTAATTCGACCTCCGGTGGTTTGTTTTAATTATCCTACGTAATTTCAATGCCAACAACGCCAAAATGGCTATCTTCACTCAATATTATGTTAAGGTGGGACAGTCCCTTTTTAACATTAGATTTGAGGTTGAAGATAACATTTTCCGTGCTAGGGCATTGGCGATTATGTATAGTATAAGTTAAAACAACCACCGAGTCGAATCAACAAATAAATATGGAGTTTTGGTTTTGACATCTGTAACATCCCAGTCCCAGTGTATTTGTGGACCTGATTCGATGACGTCGTCCACTCTTTTACTAAATGTTGAATGATAGTCGACTTTTTTTACATTTGGCCATACATAGCCGTACATATGGCAGCGTGAAGGTTTTCTTCTATTCCCAATTACTACTTCATATGAACGTCATCAAGCCCAATACTAAAATTAACTTTTTTATGAAAATGTGAGCACTGTTTGTGAGAAACAAATGGCATATCGTGTTCGGGCAGCAAATTACTTCTATTTAGCACCACAAGCGGCGTACATTTGAGAACTTTTGGGAAGGTGGCAGTGCCAAATGTTAAAGTCAAAAATGCTGATTTTTGGCATAAAAATATTTTTGCAAATAACTACTTACCTAATACAGATAACGCAATACTATTTACGCCATCGTGTTTGTCTCGGCAAGGCGCTTCGAAATTTGTTAAATTTTATCATGTTAGTTCAACTTAAAATGGCATCAGGTCAAGGTCAAGTGGTAACTCAAGTAGGTCATGCTGCATATCAGGAGATGTGTCATGACGAGACAAACACATTGGTGAAAGTTGCACTTCTCTATCTGCATTATGTCCAGAGTTATTGACGGAAAGGTGTTGGTGACCTCGGATGACCTCAGATGACCCGTAAGGGTCACTGAGCAAAACATGCACTGGGATCATACATAATATCCTATGATAACATTATCCAGAAGGAAATGGATTGATATCGTCGAAAAAGAAAGCATTTTAATATTTCAATAATGGCAAGGTCACAAAATTGACCCGACCTCAGGTCACCGATATAAAAATCCGAGATACACATTTTGTAGATACTGATGATTTAATGTGATCCTAAAGTTTTGATATCGATCCCTTATAAATGTGGTAATGGCACGACCGCAAACTTTTTGGTAGGTGGGGTCACTTGACCTGACCTGCTGACCTGACCTAATCCGACACGAAACTTTAATTTTCTCAAAATATGCGGAAATGATTAATTATTAATTATGCCGAATTTGGCGGGGCTACGCGCCGCCGTTTTTTTTCGTTGTCTCAATAAAACAGGAGGGGAGGGGGCGTTCAACCCCCCCCCCCTCCCAGTGGGGCGCGGGTTAAAAAACAATCGGATTCGATAAGCGCCATGAAGTCCGCTTTTTAAAATTCGCGCCCAGTCGCCTAATATCATCGTTCGAAGTTCAGTTTTCTTTCATCCAATGACCTTGACGAGTCTGCCACCAATACGTACCAAAATCAATTAATTGCAGCTTTTTGCAACAATGCTAAATAGTGATATTTTTGCTTAAGAATTCTGGCCAAATTTGTAATGTCAGTAAACATGTTACACTGGCGGATCCAGAACCTGGGCATGGGGGGGCTAAATTTCAAAAAGTTTCATCAAATTCTAAAACTTCATCGGATTTGTTCTTCCTTGGTTCCTTACTCTGAACGGTTTAGACAATATGCCTTAAGTGAAAGTTTATTAGATTTCCCTCTACAGTGGAATATATGTCAAATTTCGTCAATTTCAGGCAATATGGGGGGGTGGCTAACGCCCCTGCCGCCCCCCTGGATCCGCTAGTGACATGTTATATCTTATTATGCGTGATTTAAGCTCAATAATAGCCCGTATAAGGCGCGAAGAAAATATTGTTTCAGAAGGGAAAATAATGTTTCTGAAGGAAAAATATTGTTTCCGAAGTTTATTTTATCTTAACGAAGGGATTTTGAGCTCCAACCATTGATGAAGTTGTTTTCCGACCGAGGTTTTTTCCTGATGATTGGTCCTCCGATTCCGGAGATACCAAACAGCAAATGTCAGTGCACGTTTCCATGGCAACAACTCAAGTGCGGCAAATGCGCCAGATTCGTTTCACGTAGTTAACCACTGACATCCATAGATACCATAGGTAGTAATCCATAGGTAGTAACTGCAGCCAAAGTGAATCTCAGCAACGGCTGGACCGATTTGCTCCAAAAGCACCGATGAGATTTCAGCGCCAATACGATTTTCATCAGCCGTCTGAAATTGGTGACCTTCAGGTCATCACTGTGACCTTGTAAATTGCAGCAACGTCATATTTGGCATTGCAGCCAAATGGAATCTCAAGCAACCGGCTTGGACCGATTTTGCTCGCAATAAGCACCAATCGATTCAGCGCATACGATTTCATCAGCCACTCTGAAAATTGGGTGACCTCAGGTCATCGCCATGACCTTAAGTAAATTCCAAAAAAGCCCATGCAAATGCAAATATGGGCTTTTTGGATTTGCAAGTCATGGGCGATGAACCTGAGGTCACCAGTTTCAGAACGGCTGATGAATCGTATGCCGCTGAATCGAATTGGTGCTTGTTGCGAAGCAATCGTCCAGCCGTTGCTGAGATTCATTTGCTCAATGCCAAATTATGGCTTTTTGGATTTACAAGGTCCAATGGCGATGACCTGAGGTCACCAGTTTCAAGAACGGCTGATGAAAATCGTATGCGCTGAATCTATCGGTGCTTGTTGCGACAAATCGGTCCACCGTTTGCTGGAGATTCCATTTGGCTGCATTCCATTTTGCCCTGCACATAATGGCGGTTGTAGATAGGTTGTCCCATAGATACATAGGTAGTAACCATAGGTAGTAACATCCATAGGTGTAATGGCATGTCGGTGTAGTTTAACAGGAACCACAGATGCATACAAACGCATCGGCTCTTATCCAATTGCATAGCATCAAGCTGATGTTGGTCAGTTGCAAATTAAAGGGACACTGCCACCTTCCCATAAAGTTCTCAAATGTACGCTGCTTGTGGTGCTAATGAAGTAATTGCTGGCCGAACACGATTATTAAACATTTTGTTTCTCACAAACAGTGCTCATTCATAAAAAAGTTGAGTTTTAATATTGGGGTGCTGGAGTGACGTCATATGAAGAAATTTCTGGAATAGAGAACCCTCACGCGCCAATGTCGGCTAATGCAATGGCCAAATGTCACAGACAAGTTGACTATCAAATCAACATTTAGTAAAGAGTGACGACGTCATCGATCAGGTTCCCCGTTCAAATCACTGGGGACTGGGGAATGTTAACAGATGTCAAATCCAAACTCAAATTCCTTTGTTGATTTCGACCTCGTGGTTGTTTTTACTTATATATACATACTTGCAATGCCTAGCACGGAAAATGAATAATCTCAACTCATATAATGTAAGGTGGCAGTGTCCCTTTAGCTCAGCAAGCGCTTCCATATACGTAGTGGTGTGCATAAATCGTAAACATTTTTGGATTCTTTAAAATAATGAAATAAATGATATGTTTTGTTATTTGCGCTGTTTGGGCAAAGCGTTTGATGGTGGAGGGGGGGGGGTGATTTACCAAATATAAGTGGTCCTTAGGCTAGGTTAACCTGGTTTTTGCGATATCATCCGAAGAGGCAGTGTTTCTTTTAACATGTGCATTGGAAGTCCCATGATATTTAACAGGTCATTAAGTAAATACGTTTTGTATGTATATCCTTTTTTGTTTGTTTTTTGGGGGGTTTCGGGCGCGCCGACAGCTAAGGTCAATTTGCGCCCATAATATATCTTTTTTCTGCCCCTGATTATTGACTAAATTTACAAGTACAATTATATATACCCGACATTGGTGATGGAATAGGCCGTGTTTATCATCCCCACCGACGTCATATTTGCACTGTCATCCCGCCACCTCACCCCCTGCATTAGCGTGCGCCGCAGCTCCGTTTCGCTGACCGTGTGATGTTTCCAGGCGGACGCTCAACCAGGCGAGCAGCAGCAGCAGGGTCAGTGGGGCCGACCGCTGCCGGCTCCGTCGGCCTCCATGCCGCGGGATCCGCTGCATCGCGGCGGACCCGACCGGCGCTACCGCTCTCCGCCCCGCCGCTACCGCCGCTGAGCGGACCGCCCTACCGCGCGGCGGACCGTCCTCCGCTCTACCGCTGAGCGGCGGACCCGACCGGCGGTACCGCTCTCCGCCCCGCCGCTGAGCTGCGGACCCGACCGGCGGTACCGCTCTCCCGCCCCGCCGCTGGCTGCGGACACCGACCGGGGTACCGCTCTCCGCCCGCCGCTGAAGCGGCGGACCCGACCGGCGGTACGCGCTCTCCCGCCCGCCGCTGATCGGGCGGACCGACCGGCGGTACCCGCTCTCCGCCCCGCCGCTGAGCTGCGGACCGACCGGCGGTACCGCTCTCCGCCCCGGCCGCGAGCTGCGGACCCGACCGGCGTGTACCGCTCTCCGCTCCCGCCGCTGACGCCTGGCGGACCCGACGGCGGTACCGCTCTCCGCCCCGCCGCTGAGCTGGGAAACCCGACCGGCGGTACGCTCTCCGCCCCGCCGCTGAAGCTGGCGGACCGCCGACCGGCGGTAACCGCTCTCCGCCCCGCCGCTGAGCCTGCGGACACCGACCGGCGGTACCTGCTTCTCACCCCGCCGCTGAGCTGCGGACCCGACCGGCGGTACCGCTCTCCGCCCCGCCGCTGAGCTGCGGTGGTACGCGGCGCTCAGGAGACACTGCGGGGATCTCACGGCTCTTGAAGACTCGACACCACAGCTGGACACCACCACTGAGTGGTCTCAGAGCGTCGCAAGACACTGCGGTGGTACTCTGTGGTGTCGCGAACATCAGGCCCTGGACGAGTGTGTTGATAACTGTCCAGTGTCCAGTGGTCTGCGAGTTGGAGCTGGCCTGATGACAGTTCGGTATATCGGGGGGGGGGGGGCGATGAGCTGCCGTGTTTCTAGGTGACGCCGTGCGGTAGCGCCGGTCCGGAGACACCATCAGGGAGGACCAGCAGTGCGTCACCATCAGCGCTGTGGACACCAGCTCGCCAGCTGTGAAGACGTCGCACCGGAACAGAAGCACTGCCGTAATCTCTGCTCTAGGACAGTCGGGGATCGACGTACCGCAGTGGGTTGACAGTGTAGGATTTGTGTACGTTTGGAACGGACGCAATCTGTAGGCTTGTCAACTGCCGTCTGTGGCTACCAGGCCTGTAGTCAGGTCGGTTAGTTGTCAGTTTGCTGTCCAGGGATGGCAATGGTTTGAGTTGGGCCACGGGTGGCGTGCTGGCTATGTGCCTGGCGAGCCGCCGGCGCAGCGCGGTGTGTGCGCGCGCGCGCGAGAGCGCCGTTGGCGGCGTGTCTATCACGGTGTGACGCCTGCACACGCTGTATCGTCGTGTCGCTGTGGCTGGCGGGGGCAGCCATGGCACAAGTTTCTCAAGAATACACATAAATCTCATACCGATGTGCATGTGTGAAAATGCTCGAACCGAGCCATTCTGGCCGGGTGATCGGCTCCGGTTTTGCGTCCGATCCGGCTGCGGACGGCATGGAACAGTTACTTTGCAGAGGAGCAGGGCCGAAAAGATCCGTCATCCGTTCACAAGAACAGCGTAGCCAGCCGGTCAGGATGTCTGGAAAGGCGCCACATAACCTGAGGAGTTGTGGCGCCCCCAAGCCCAAATCATGATCAGAATGCCTGATGTTGGTGGCATTAAATGCGTATTCAGCGATGAGCTGTGTTTACCTTTGAAATCATCCGTCATTTTTCGCGTGCTGATCATGAACAATGAACATCGTCCACATTTTGAAATTCAAGGTCTTCTCCCAAATCCAATTTCAATTCGTTTTTTGATACCATGAAAGGATTTTGACACAATATTAGACACATCGACAGGACGGCTGATCCAGAAAGAGTGATTTTGTCAGTTGGGGGGGGGGGGGGGGGGAATCCAAAGTATCGCAACAATTCTGAAAACTCAGCCGGATTTCGCTTGCTTATGTATCAGTAACGGACTTTAAAACAAACTTTCCTAATAAAAGTTGCCTCATTTTACGATAATCTTAGGAAATGTGTAAAATTTGCGCTGATTTTGAGTGATTTGGGGGCAAAATAGCCCGTGCACCCCCCCTCTGGATCCGCCCATGGGCGGATCGCGGTGAATTTACACACACATATTGCCGAATTAGTCGTGCAAACTTTTTGAACTAGTCGCTGATATAAAAGTATCAAACTAGTGACTGAAATCCTTTGCAAATAATTGAGTAAGCATTTCAACTTTTTTCTCCAAATGAAGTAGAAGTCAACTCTTATCCAACTCTTATTAGAAGTAGAAGTTATCTATTTTTAGGAACACAAGTGTAGACGTTTATTTCCTTTTATTTTTATGGTGTAACCTCATCTTATTTTCCAATCAAACGGTTTAAAGTTGTTTTTTTAGGAAATCATCCAGCATCACTTTACCGGGAGTCTTCGGCAGGTGGGTCTGCAAGTTATAGCTGTAGCCACTAGCCTGTAGCCGTCGTATTTTATACTTATTTCCTGCCGATCGGAACCACCGCCACCGGTGCCGGTTTATGCACTAATGTCTCGTCAATACTGCAATACATACTATTTATACAAGCATGCTAGCAGTAAAAAAGCTTTTGGTCCCGGACGTAAGGCATTTGTGGTAAATAACTTCAACGATGTTGATACTCATGGGTAGGTAGTCAGTCGGGCAAGTGGCCTGACAACCTACAGCTCTAGCTGCGTGACCTGACCCCGCCCCGACCGACTGATTGGTCCGGATAGGGTCTGGGGGAGGAGGAATCAGTTGACCTTGACCAGTGAGGTCATGTGTCCCGCGGCGTCGTGAGCCTGGCCGCAGTGTGCCGGCATTGTCAGGGGGGAGCGGAAGAGAACGGAGCCGGCTGGCGGAAGTGCCGCACCGCTTGTGAAGTGAACGTGTCTGTGCATTTCGGCAATTTCTAGTCGGTGGACAGCCCTGCAAATTTGCGACGAAATCGTCATTATGTCTGACACATCGGGAGACATGGATAGTGCAGCACGTGCCGCCAGCGGTGTAACCCAGGCCTCAGCCATGCCGGAGAAGTGTGCACCTGGGGATGATTCCGAGATGGCCATCGAGGAGCGCCCGGAGATACAAGACCACGGCATAAAGCGCAACATGACTGCATCTGGTGACTCTCTTCCGGCGAGTAAGCGAGGAGCCCGTCTGAGTTCGGCAGAGCCATTCATTGATGAACAGTCGGGGCTCAGGCTGTCCAGGTGTACGGGCGACCCTGCACTGACCGAACAATTGGAGACCAATGACGGGAGCAGTCACGAACAGAGCTCCGAATCTGAGTCTAATGGCACCGCCCCCGCGCGCAAGCACTGTGCCATCTGTTGGTCTGCGAGAGCCGTGACCCGCGAACCAGAACGGGACGTCCCGGAGGAGGTCATGGAACGGTAGGTATGCAAGCCACAATTTTGTGGTGCCCATTACCTTTCAGCATTTACAGTTTCCACGCGATCCCACAATTTATTTTCATGAATATGTTAAAGTATGAAGTCTTTTTCGCTTTATTGATTAAGAACAAGCCAAAAGAAAATATCGCCGACTGTGTTCGACAGTTTGATTTGATCTCGTGACCTCTGATGACTGATCCGACTCCAAGGATACTGGGGTATTTTCGCGACTTATGACGATGCCGACTTACTGTGGGGTATTTACCTCCTCGTAACTCCGGAACAACTATTGTAAAAAGTCGAACCAGACGCAATAAAACCCTAGGGGAGATTTGGTGAAGGCGCAGGACCTATGAAGCAGGTTCGCCGCCACTCGCCACCGAGGGAGGCTGGGACCCTGCGCACCAAGATTAGCCCCTGTTCCGCATATTAGCGGGATTTTAGGACATATATAGTATGTACCTTATTAGTAAGGTCTGGCTATCACGTATTGCGTGTATATCACGTATTACGTGCATCGTATAGCATATAGTTATTCGTTCCAACAGCGATGCTAGTAAAGTAATACTTAAAATCCTTCAAATATGGTAGCAAATCGGCCTATTTGCGTCGTTTTCGCCGCAGGTGCACGAAATATTGTCAATGACCTTCAACTGTGGCCATTCAGTCCATGAATTTGTTTACAGGTCTTTTCGTTACGGTACGGAACATAAACACAATCTTTTCGTTTTTCGCTTTCTTGTTCTGTTGGGTGTGTGGAATAGGGTGAAAAGGTGGCCTAAAGGTGGTTCTGTTCGAATGGCTTGGTTCACCTAGCTGATTTTTTTAGGCCACACCATTTTAATTAGTTTTGGTATTAGTATCGAGTTTGTTTCTTTGTTTTTCTTTGTTTTTCTTAAAAGTTGAGGTGAGAGTTCCTGCCTCGTAGAGCATAACTTATAGGCATTGGTAGGGCAGTTGTCACACTTCTGTTCACAACAATGTAGGCTGTGTGGTGAGCCTGAACAAGTGGTGGCCAGGCAAGGCCATAGACACTAGGTAAACCCGTCCGGGGTAGGCAGTGAATGGCGAGACGTCACAGGCACGTGACGTCACACGCTCCCTATTAAAATAGTGTTAAATCGGCCTACTTGAACGTCTTACCATTTTTAATACACTTTAGTGCCAGCAGGACAACATGCTCGCATCTACTGATAGATCAAAATGCCCTCTAACAGCTCGCCTAAGTGGTCATTTTTCTCCAAAAAATGCAAGGATTATCTACTAGGAAGACTGCCAAGACCCATGCGCCATTATAAGTCATGTTTGCCGCATTCAGAGTCGAACATGAGTTTTCTTTCGGTAGACCCAGAAGCTGCCACCTTGACGCACCTCTCAATCTACCAAAGAAATAGCATCTCCCGATCCGGCCACCCCATTGGTGGAAATCGAGCTCGTCATTTGACGTCGGACAGGGTGGACACGTTACGGAGATAGCCATGACACCCCCCTGGTGGCCAGACTGCAAAGTGTGGCACAGGAATCAATGAGGCACATCAGCCCATGACAAAAATCTGCACCAACCCAGACCAAGCAGGCAAAAAAAACGTACCAGTCTGCACCAGACCAGCCAAAGATCCCCACCAGCCCATCAAAACCAGTTAAACGCCCTTATTGAGTTGGAAACTGAGGGGACATATTTTCTTCAGCTCTGGTTCCTAATGTGAAAAGCATGTAAAGCTTTGTTAAAGTTAATCCGCCCTGTGCGGCTGTTGCCTGCAGCGCAGCATTAGCTCCGCACCACACCCTACTAAATCCGCACCGCACCAATTTGCACCAGCGAGGATGG
Organism: Semibalanus balanoides; assembly: GCA_014673585.1. Lineage (NCBI taxonomy): Eukaryota > Metazoa > Arthropoda > Thecostraca > Balanomorpha > Balanidae > Semibalanus > Semibalanus balanoides. Next base: position 304,548 of record VOPJ01006361.1, read on the forward strand.
GCACGCACCGACAAGATCTTGTTAAATATGCCATACTTTGCAGTCTGCCGAGGGGGGGGGTCTCTGGTCGTTAGCAAATCCATCTTTATTTAGTATCAAACCATTTCTTACCTTTAACCAAAATATAATTTCTAAGCACATTTTAATGCCGGTACTTAACTCTGCTTTATCTTGTCAATTAAACAAATACTGCTCCAGGGGGCTGTGATCCCTGCGGCCACTATAGGCTCATTCCAGTCTGCATAACGTGGCAGGTTTCAATGAGATCTTGTCAGAGCAGGGTTGGCACCACACCAACACATCAAAATTGAGAGCTTTGACATTTTGGGTCAGCGGTAGGATTGTTTTGGGCAATTTATGCCATTCGGAACAAATTTACACTATATAAAATTTGATGATGATGACTAACTCTCCCAGTCAATAACATTCGGCTGAGGAGCTAAATTTGATCTGACAAATCATGCCCAAAATGGGGCAGGATTTGTGCTGCCCCAAATACCTTTATGTTCCTGCCACGTTTTGAAGACTGGGCTCAATTAGGTTTAGGTTAGGTTTAGGTTTGGCTTGTGGGCTGGGTTTAGACAAGGTCTATTCAGTGTCCACATCGTTGATTATCATAGACAGTTTGATTCAGTGAAGGTTTATCATTTTCCTTAATTCCGGTCAAGCCGATTCTTGTAAGCTGTTGGTGGATGTTTCTGACACAACCTCTTCTGTAGCTCATTCCAGGGTGTCCACCACTTGTTGGCAAAGAACTTGGCTCGTAGTTGGTTGGGTATCTTCTCTTCTTGAGCTTGAGATTGTGCCCCGGTTCTTCATTCTAGGTTCTTTTCGAAAAACTGGTTGGGATCGACAGCAACTTTTCCAGTCAATATTTTATATGTCTCGATCAGGTCTCCTCTCTTAATTCTCTCAATTGATCAGGTCTCCTCTCAATTGGCTAGGGATACCTGCAAAACAAGAACCATGTATGCCAATAACTCCAAAAAATGTTGCATACATTTTTTTTAAAAAGCTTGATGTCAGTTATGACCAATATATTTTTGACGCAGCAATATTTGTGGCTCAGCTTGCATGGTCTTTTAACATTAGTGGAGGAGTAAGATACTGCAGTCAGTTTGCTGTCAAAATACAAGTAACTTAGGAGCAAAGTTTCTTTAGATAAGTTAGAGATATTGAGTTGCTCTTTCTTTTAATGTTTATTTCATGTAAATCGGCTGAGTATATTTATATATATATAGTCTGTCAAGAATTGAGAGTTTTTATTGGTACTGTATAGGGGCAAGGCCAAGGAGCTCGGCATCCAGATGACGCCACCACCTTCGTCGGATTTGGTCAAATTGCTGGATGACTACCTTCTTATAGTGCCTTGTACTACTCCTTCACGCTATTCCCTCCTAATGACCCATATTTGTTTACTATCAACTGTTACACTTTCAGTATTTTAGATAAAACGAGGGAAATTTTCACTTAGTATGTATAAACAATATTATTTTTTAAATAAATAAATCATAACATATATTCTTGGTGTCAGCCATTCACTATTTATTTAGTAAAACATAGTATATTTGTGTTCATCGCATATATTGCACTTCAAAAGAAATTCTTCATATGGGCGGCATCAAAGAAAATAGATATGTCGCATTTGATACGAAAGTGGTGCATTTCGCTAATTCTGCAGGCTTTCTACCATTCAATCCATTATTTTCCTTAGACAATAAGGCTGTGGTGTACTGAATACCCAACTGCAGTGAGTTGCGCCAAATAATTGTGCTGCTGCCCCGGGCAGCAATTTCTGCCCCTAAATTTCCAGAGCTTTCCCAAAATTTCCAAAATCTGCCCGAAATTTCAAAAAGCTGACCCAATTTTGATGTGTTGGTGCCAACCCTGTCCCAACGAGATCTCGTCGAAACTGCCACGTTTTGCACTGGTGTCTCATGACGCAGTTAAGTTGAATTGATCTCCACCCAGGGATAGGTTCGAATATCAATCAGCAGCGATATATTACCAGTAAGATGCCTAAAACAGCAAAGTACGAGCGAGGCCGAATAAACCAGTGTCAATTTCTAATCTGCGCTACGGAGGTTGGTTTTGTACGAAACATGGTTTTTAATCGTTTTCGCTATGTGTTTTGCCGTCACAAACAGGGCTGCGAAGTCGGTTGGTTGTCAGGTGACTCGGACTCCGACCCTCCGGAGTCGACTCCGACTCAGACTCCGACTCCGAGATCGACTCCGACCTTCAACCCAGGCCCCGCTGGATAGCCGAATCTAACACCATTCCAAAAATTGCGTATATTTGAAACTCGGTTGGTAGACGATCATCCCCAAATCGTATATTACGCCAGATGGTCTATACAATCATCACCTTTTCAGAAAACAAATAAAGTATGTTATTTTGGACAAATTAAAGAGCATTTGATTTATATGTCTTATTGCAACACCATTTTTATCGGAAAAAATGACTATACCTCATGTATGTAAATGAGTATGAAATTCAAGTTTCAAGCATTTGTAATGGGACCCTTCTTGTAGAAAGGATCGACGAGCATATAACGAAACAAGCAGAACGCAAAAATATATTTTCAACTCCATTGCCGTAAGTAGCAATGTGGGAAAAGCCCGCAGTTTGATGGGGAACGAAAGAACGTACTCTGCCAATACGTCCCGGTCTAAAAGTGTGGAGCGCTTAAAAGGGAAATAATGACCCTTTTATTTTTGTTAGCAACAATTTCTTGGGCTTCCGTTATGGTATAACAATGATTTAATTTCGATTTAAGAATAAAATAAAATAATTTCCTGACTCTAGTTTGTAATTTTTACAAATTCAAAACAAGTACATATACTTTATTTGAAACTCATGACCAGTATTTTCCCATCACAATTTGAAGCGCGTCTTATTTGGCGCCGGTGTTTCAAATTTACTCAACGCTCGACAATGTCCGTGAAACAAATCGCCGACACTAAATTAAGATCAAGTGGGTCGTTGTCCAAATGCTTCGATGTGCTCCTGATGTAATCTCCCGTTGTTTTATTGTTTGTTATTTTGTTGGAGGAAAATGACTATCTTTCATGATTACATAAAACTTAGTGTTGTATACAACCAAAAACAGAAATATCAAAATTCCTAATGTTCAAAATAAATTAAGCAATTTTTAAAAATTGAGGGTCGCAACCACTAAAAAGACTTCCATAAAAGTGCATCGTTTCGGCACTGCTAATTTGGTTACCTGTGCATTCGATAGTTATTATATGTAGATAATCTACGGACATATAATCACAAGAAGTAGAGCACAGAATACATTTTCCGATTAATTTCGTTAAACAAAACAAAAAATAATGCCCGCAGTCTGATAAGGACCAAAAGTATCTGCAAGCACCTTGCAAGTACCGGTCGTTTAAAGTGTGGAACGCTTATTAAATTTAAATTGCAATAACTTTCGAAAGGGAAGTTTGTATGGAAAAGGACGATTTTACAATATATTTTGGTCTCGTCTGTCGATTTCAAGTGATAACTCCATTTTTGGGGAAACATGTGAGTATTCCCTTGAATAACTTTACGTTGAAAAGTAGTAATATAGTGTGGTACTTGTGTCGACTTCAAGTAATAAACTCCATTTTTTGTGGAAAAAGTGTTAATATTTATCTTAACAAAAGAAGGGAAAACACAACTCGTTTGACAAGCTTAAAATTGCTTGTAAGCCGGATTGGTTTACCGACCTACCGATGTCTTATGATCGTCAGCAAAATTCCTTGGAGCGGCATTTTTGACCTGCGACCGGAGACATCCCCTGAGTATAGGGTTGTCTATTATGTCCATGGTAATACTAAATACACACATTATTAGTAAAAATAATGGCATGGGAAAATAACTTGGTGAAAAAATCGAAGACTTCAAAATTATGTTAAGTCGGCGCCATTGGTGATCCATTAAATATACTTCAGAAAGCACGATGCCCATACGTGCCAACACCTGCCAGCCGGAGTCTGAGTCGGTCAAAATTTTACCGACTCCGACTCCGGCCAAAATTACCGACTCAGACTCCGCAGCCCTGGTCACAAATGCATCCAAACTAAATCGATACTTTGAACTAAATAGGTTTTGCGACGTTCTTTTAAACTTGCAATTATAAGCTTCATATTTGTAGGCAAAAGCACATTTTGGGTTGGTATTGGATGGATTTGATTGTGCTTTACAGCTGCATATTTTGTTTCGTTTCGCACCCTTCGGTTTTGACGCTACAGCGCTGTAACGAAATACATATTCTAAAATCGGCAATGTGTATATTACATACGGGTTTTAGCAGCGAAATATTACATTACAAGTCATAAACCATGAATTTGTGCTTGTATAGCTAGTAATTCTCCACGTGCCACGCGCAGCTGATCGACACACAGTGCATACGCCGGGTGGATCGTTTCTTAAAATGCTGTGTCAAATGGAGTAAATGCAGGTCACAATATTGAATAATTTATGTTCGGAGAAAGAGTATCCCTTTTCTGATCATTGCTGGTAATTAATTGTTTATCTGAGGCCTAGAACATCTTAAAACATTAATTTAAGTGCAGCTGGCGAAACTCCCACTTGCGTAAACCGTAGAAATCGCGATGACACCGCTTCAGGGGTGTGACGTCACGGCTATCACTTCCACACTACGCTTATGTTGAAGAGATGGAGTTTCATCAGTAACAACGATTGTGAAGTACCTGCTGTCATTTTGCGTACAAAATTCCACTGGATTAGGCTCCAACATATATTACTGATTTTCCATTTTATTTCACTATTTAATGATAATGCATTTAAACTACGGTAGATAACTGACATCAACTCTTGCTACTAAAATTAAGTCCCTGATACCTGTGTTAATAGTTTGTTTTATTCTACAATTACGAGTGTCTGCGTTTTTACTTGCATTTTTCATTTTTGAACTTATTCAATTTGTGTATAAAAACGTTCTTCTTGCTTCCATTCTTTGTGTTTATTTTGTCGCTAGGTAATTTGTGCAAAAATAACACGCTTATTTTATTTAGTAGCCTACAAAAGTTTTTCGTTTTCCTTAAACTCCTAACATTAATGGCAGACAAAAATGAATACCAAATGAAATATGCATCTAGTTACTCAACTCAAATGTTAATTTTTTTGGTCTGAAAACAATCAGGCATTCCACTCGAGGCTCAAAATAAATTCCTTATCTCTTAAGCATTAGCGAAGTCAGCTAACTCATAGCCTGTGACGTCACCGAACCAGTACGGTAAACGCTCTCTTGCTTCGCCAAATTAAGTTTGCCTTATTGCTAAAGAAGAAGGAAGTAGTTATGAAAAATATTATTATGTTAAGAACAATAAATATTTCCTCTTCGTTTGGTGTATTTTTCACAACGGGCATATACTCCATTCAAACCCGTGGCCTGCGATTTTTGATTGTCGAGATATAGGTCTGGTATTGCACGGTATTGTAGGTGTTTCGTAGACGAACAGGGGTGCGTGCGCACGTGGCAGTGTGACCTCAAGTTGAACTGCGCAACATTGCCAGTGGTGTGGTGCTAAACCACACACCAATTTCAGCTAAAGGAAATATTTCAATTATTGTTTTTTCAAAACACGATGACTATAATTTTGAAATACAGATCTTTCAATAATGTCAAATAGCGCATAATCATCGCGCCGATTCAGGACAGAGGGAGCGTACAGTATTAATTTTAATCAAAACTATATGCTTACCTTATCAACGTCAAACCTAGGGTAAAAAAAGGGTTCCACGATCTAAAGTTTGCAAACAAATTTTTCGCCAGCGCGAAAACCAAAATTTTCATGCAGCATAACAAAAAATGGCTGAGAAGATAGAACATAATTAACATAAGTGTATTTTTACCACGCTGGCCATCACCATATGAAGGAAAGAAAACCTGCTCCTATGGAAAGGCAGTCTGTAAAAATAATGTAATTTAATTTGTGTCTTATCTTTTCCTACTATTTCTTGTGCTCGGTCACCATTTGCACCCCAAGACTAAACAAAAGCATTCTAGTACAGTCAATGTACGTTGTTCCTCGGAACAAATTTTCCAAGTTCAGAATAACTGAGAAACGGGCCACTTTTCTGACACTGCGTCAAACGTGGCTCAGCCAATCAGATATTCGAAAGTAGTCGCGTAAGATTTGTGACCGCCGTGACAAGTGAGGTGCCGGAATGTCTCCCGCCGCCTGCCGCCGGCACGGCAGGCCGGGTCGGCCCGGCGCTGTGAGCCGAAGGGCTCACAACGCCGGCTCCCTTTCCTGGACGCGCCGGTATGTGTGGGCTGACCAGCGTCCCGGCCGGTGTTATTGAAAACATCGGGGGCCGGGCGCTATCATACTCGGGCGTCTCCGGTAGAGGGCGGGCGGCCGACCTGGGGCAAAGTACGCTGCGCCGCGCTGGAATGTGTTTTTACCTTATTTTCAACGCACCCCTGTTTTGCCTATTTCCGTTTTGCGTAGTCTTCCCTCTCGACCCTTCTCGCGATCCCATTTCCTCGCCAAATTTAAACTCCTGTCAACATGTCTCCCCCTCTGTTCTCCCTAGACTCTCGCGCTGATCGGACGTCTCTGTGCTCCCAGCCTCCGCGCCGAGCGGTAAGCTCTTTCGTCGCGTGATTTCGCCGTTCGCAGTATAGACTGTCAAAGAGTGCAGTGGTGTGACAAGTGGTGTCCAACGAGCGCGAAAGAAGTGTGATCACCGACGACACAGACAATCAGCGCAGATCATCTTATCCTATCTCTCATCCTAACCCAGGCGGCTGTTGAAGCCGTCTCCTAAGCCATTCAGCTTGGCATTCAACCCCTTTTTCTCCTACTCCAATCGTGTACCGCCTTTATCATTTTTCCTCCCAAATAACCTGCGCTTGATACTTATTATTTCACCCTAATGTCACGGACCGGTTGTCACGCCTAATTTAGAGCTACACACTATAGTCCACACCAGAACACTCGGGACACACACGAAAGGTGTCTCGAGCTGACGTAGACACGCCGCGTCTGCGACAAGATTACTGTATAGCCTCTGCCCAGGTGTAGAAGGCCCACATTCTTGACATTCTTTATTTATGGTCCACATTTCTTCGACAAAGTCAAATATATTCGGCTGGAGAGCCCTTTCAGCCCAGAAAACTTGCAGTTAGGGTTTTTTCAACACGGGCTTCAAAACTGCTGTTTCCTGCTGCACGGGCATTCCTGCTGTTTTGCCGGGCAACACGGGCATTCCTGCTGTTTTGCCTCGCCGCGCCGTTATTGCATTTGCTTGCTTTCATGCTTTTATTTCGTTACATGACTGACTACGTTGTATTACATTCCCTTCTATTGCTCGTTTTTAAGACGAGCTATGACAAAGTCCTCTAATAGCAAGTTATCTTTGTAATTACTCCTTCTGGAATCTCGGCGTGCTTTGGGCCCTTTAAAAGCTGGTAGAGGGCCCTCTCCACACTTGCTTGGTCCCTCCTCATGCGTATTTACATATACAGGACTTAAAGGGAATGTGCCTACGCACATCGGTCATGTTGCGCTGGTCTATAGAACACATTTTTCTGAATTTATCCATTTCTTCATTTCTCCCAGATTCACTCTAGTTGCTGAGATATTCCAAATTCGCCAAAATATGTATGGCATCACATTATTATCGGTATTCGCCAGAGGCTTTTGCTACTAGAAGCATTGCCCTATCCATTACAACGCTAGCATATATCATCAGCGCTGGCCAATAGAAAACAGCTCGTGCGCGCTGATAGCAGCTGCCGAACAGAGCCTCGATAACTATTTTACATTGTTCGTATGGGGTTTATTGTCTTAGTTTCGCCATTCTAGATAACATCTTAACTTTGTTAATAGCGGCGATCATTTATGGATATAAAAACAAAACCATATGCAAAATATAATATCAATAAAATTCAACTGAAGGGTCTACATACTGAATTTAATCATATCCAATAATCAAGCCAATAGCTTCTTACCGTAAGAAAACTGTATTTGACGTTCCAAAAGAGTAGGCACACTCCCTTTAAAGGGAGTGTGCCTACTCTTTTGAAATGTCAAATATATTTTTATTACTGTAAGAAGCTATTGGTTTGATAATTGTTTACGATAAAATTCACGTATGGAGCCCCTTTAGTTGAATTTTCACTTATATTCTGTTTTGCATTTGTTTTGTTTCAAAACTCAGACGAATCGTCACTATAAGCAGAGTAACGAAGATGATTTTTTTTTATTTTTTTTTTTTTTTTTTTTGCCTAATAAATGGCGCACCAAAGACGAATAAACAAATCCTATACGAGCAATGTATGAGTTTGTTTATAGTTATCCCAGGCTCTGTTCGCAGCTGTTATCAAGTGCTCAAGAGTTGTTTTCTATTGGCCAGAGCTAACAATGTATGCTACGTTGTAATTTAGAAGAGCAATGCCTTCAGATAGCGAAAGCTCTCTGGCGACTATCAATAATTAAGTACTGCCAGTATGTGATTGGCGACTTTGAAATATCTCGGCAACTAAAGTGAATCTGGAGAAATGAAGTATATGGGCATATGGCTAAATCCAGAAAAATATTCCAGACTAGTGTCAACAACTTCACATGACCAATGTGAGTAGGCACACTCCCTTTAAGCAGACTAGCAAGTGCTGCTATTTTTTGTGTCAACTTTTTGATGTTCCCGGGCGTTCTTTTATGCCACGTAGTGCATTTTGCAGACGCTTCGGCCCCAGGGGTCCCTCGCTCGGTCGCCAGTGGGGCCTGCCTGGCCTCCAGGAGTGCCAAGGTCCCTTAAGCCCCCCTCCCCTTGGCTACGCCACTGTAGATGTTCGTCCCCCCGTGTTCCAACTCGTGTCCACACTGGTGCTTAATGTCTTACTATTGGATGGAAGAATAAATGATTAGTTTAATTGATCTATATTTACAACATGGTCTGGGGCTGTCTCCATGTAGACCTGATAGTGATTACAACTTGGCTTGTGCACTTTTTCTTAATTAAATGTAATCACATATCCAATGCCGTGTATCGTTCTTAATGCTTGTCTTCCGAAATAAAATATTTGATTTTTTGAGATACTGGACCAAACTATTTAAACTCCAAGAGTGTCTTTTTCACATAACTTTTCAGCTTATTATAGGGATAGCTACCCGAGGAAATATGAAAGCTTTGGGAATCTATAACGGCTTATTCACCAATAGTCGATGCTCCCAAAAATGGCGAACATCAACACTCGCTGAAGACATGCATGATTACGAGGAGTGATATCACATGCTTTATGAATATCTGGCTCCTTTTCCAGGTTCTCTCAATTCTGCCATCGGGAAATATCCGCTATGGATTCTGACCGTGCAGAGTTCGAGAACATGGTGAACATTCTGTCCCGGAAGATGGCGCACATCATTGTGGAGTCGCGGCTCGGAAAGAAGATAAATACGCCATGCAAGGTGCATGCCGACGTCCCCGACTGGGTGAGTAGTGAACTCGCTACCCAGTGCCGACGTCCCCGACTGGGTGAGTGGTGAACTCGGTACCCAGTGCCGACGTCCCCGACTGGGTGAGTAGTGAACTCGGTACCCGGTGCCGACGTCCCCGACTGGGTGAGTAGTGTACTCGCTACCCAGTGCCGACGTCCCCGACTGGGTGAGTAGTGAACTCGGTACCCAGGGGTGCAGTTGCCATGGGATGGGAGCGGTGTCTTATCAGCGGGATCACCAGCCATGTTGCAGTCACGCAGTGTGATGGCCGCCTTATGACCAAGTCGCCAGTGCTCCCGAGATCCACATTTGTTAGCTGCGATGTGATGCCAGCACACATCGGTGCCAACATGTACAAGGATGCTGTGATAAGTTCAGTATCAAACCAACCATTTTGATGTCTTAAAACAGTTTCGGTGCTCTTAATTATTGGGGTAGAACTTTTAGAATGAACCAGGAAATATCTACAGTTAAACTTGTTGCTAGTGGGCCTGTGCGGCTGTGTTGGTGCAGGTGGGTCCCAGTGTCTTGCATTGTGTACCTGTGTTTTGTGGTACACAATGCAATGGGCGCCATATAACTTTACAGTTGAGGCGCCCTAAAACCCAAATCATCATGGTACACAATGCAAGACATGCAATGTGTACTTGCAAATTGCAATGCAATGTGCATACAATGCAATGTGTACTTGCGTGTCTGTGCAGTTGAGCCAGTCAGTACCTGACCCATATCTCTGTGTCCCCAGTTCAACCTGTCGCTGGATGACATGCCGGAGGTGGTGAAGGAGGTGAAGCGGCTGCTGGCCTGACCCATATCTCTATATCCCCAGTTTAACCTGTCGCTGGATGACATGCCGGAGGTGGTGAAGGAGGTGAAGCGGCTGCTGGCCTCCTCGGGCGGCTTCTGGAACCCGGCCGCGCCCGTCACCAGCTTCTGTGTGGAGATCTCGCTGAAGACGGCCGACGGCGTGCCGCTGGTGCTGGAGCAGTGGTCGCTCACCATAGACGCGTCCGCTGCCATCGGCGCCAAGCCCCCGGCCATCATCGTCAACCAACTCGGTCAGTCGTGTTGCATGGGGACTCTGGTACATGTATACCAGACTTGTCTTGATCCCGGGATCTGGGATCCCAGTGGATCGCTCAATTCCCTCGGCATAAATTGTTTTAGGATCTAGGAACTGTGTTAGTCTCTCTGCTTATTGTGTACCTGGATCTGGTGTCCCATGGATCCCGGGACACAGGACACGGATTCAGATCTCAGCTGGATCCCGGATCCAGGCACATGTCTGATATATACCATGCAGTTAGTGCAGTTATACGTTTTCTCAAACGCCGCTCAATAAGTATTTCGAAGACTGTTTAATTTTGACAATTACCTTAAAGGCAATGTTTTACATTTGTATTGATTTTTAACTGAGCCATTGTCTTTGGCCTATATTAAAAGTATAAATTACTGAAATCATTTTCCCAAAACTTACCCGTTTTTAAGCAATTGAGCTTTGAATTTGCAAAAAGGGATCTATGCAAATTGCAAGTCCCGCCGCTCATTGGCTGACAACCTGTTCAAGATTGTTGGTCCTGGGAGAAAAACGGTTTGTATTTATCGAACCTTGACTGTATTACCTGCTGCGAGTACGATAACAAAATAGTTGTTTGTATTCAAGTCGCCAGAATTTTCTAAAATGATTGATTAATATTGTTTGAAAAAATCTCAATGTCGTTGTCTCAAATTTAAAAACGTATTTTTTATAAAGCTAACTGTCTTTTCGAGAAATGAATATCACCATCGTTTTCAGCTGCAGCACTTACTTCATAACTTGTACTACAACCAGCGTATATTTGACAACTTTCAGAAAGGCGAAACATTCCCTTTAAAAAGGGAGTGTGCTTACGGCCTACTCACATCGGTCATGTGGAGTTGTTGACACTGGTCTATAGAACACATTTTTTCTGAATTTAGCCATGTGCTTCATTTCTCCAGCTTCACTTTAGTTGCCTGAGATATTCCCTAAGGCCGCCACAGATCCCCGTATGGAATCGGACAACTTATCGGTAGGCTCCTAGAGAGGCTTTTCGCTACTAGAAGCATTGCCTCTAACGTATTAACACCTGCTAGCATATATCGTTAGCGCTAGCCAATAGAAAACAGCTCGTGTGCGCTGACAGCAGCTGCCCAACAGAGCCTCGGTTTCCCTTTAACATTGTTCTTACGGGAAGTTTGTCTTGGGTGCACCATAATTATAGATAATATTTTTTACTCTGTTTATAGTGGCGATCGTTTATGGATATTAAAACAAAACAATATGTAAAACACAATATAAGAAAGAAAATCATCTAAATGGGCTCCGGACATTAATTTTATCATATCCAATAGTCAAACCAATAGCTTCTTTCCGCAATACAAGTATATTTGACATTCCAAAAGAGTGGGCACACTCTTGAGCGCGTTGGTTCATTTTACTTGTGTATCTCCTCTCCAACATAAGCTGATTATGAAATTATGTTTTCTAGAAAAATGTCCTGAATTGTTGTTACATTATACAAAGTGTCGCTTTCAACAACGGTCGCTTTATATTTGACAACAATTATGTTTTGCTGTCGTGTATTCAATAATGCCGACTGCGCTCTGTAGATAATACTCATGTTGCTCGATTTGTAGTGCGTTGAACATCTGAATCTCTTACACTGGTAAGATGGGTACGGATCGTTTCGGCGCTCATTATTTGCACCTGTCCTGAATGCTCTGGCCTCGGGCAGCGGTTGCGAACAGGTGGTGTGGCGCAGAGGTTGGGCGGACCGTTTCCACTTGTCTTCGAGCGCGTGAACTCTTAAGCGCGTACAATCTGCATGTATTCTGCTGATGAACAGTAATTCGGTTATTGGGGGGTAGGTGAGGACCCACGCAGAAAGCTCTGCTCAGCACTGGGTTCTGATCCTATGAAGCCGTTCATCCAATGCTCAAAAGAGTCGAACTGAATCAAAAAATATATACATCAGCAAACTGTTAAGAGCTTACCTCCGCGTGGTGTGAATGATACTTGTTGCCGTGCCTGTGTTGATAGCCACCTATTCGTGCTCGCATCAGCTCGGTATATGCTGACATGTGTCTGTGTGCGCCGCAGGGGTCCTGCTGAAGTCTCTGCTGGTCACTACTCGTCTTACGGTCGGGTACAGACTGTCTCGGCAGCAGAGTCCGGAGTCGCACATCATCTTCTACAAGATCTACATCGGCGAGCCAGATCTGTCGGCACTCGGTTCGTAATCCACAATGACAAAGCTGACACGTCTTTTGTAAAGCCTGTTTCACGGTGTAATGCTGGCATTCAGCTGCTGCTGACCGTATTTTCCAAAGAGATAATGCGATGTTTTTGCGATGGAGCCGATTGCGCGGGAGCCAAGTGGTTGGTCTCGTTTAAGCTTCTGGCACGTGACTGTCCTACTGCTCGGCTCGTTGATACACATGTTCGTTGTGTGACCACCCTGACCTCGCCGCGCTATCCTGCTCTGTACTCTGACCGCCGGTGTACCACTCGGTGGCCTGAGTCACCGCCTGCGTTAATGGGGCAGCGCCGGCCAGCGCGGCTGGGCGCCAGACTTCCGTGTCTGTGCTGCTTAAGCGCGCGCGTGTGTGTGTCGGGGCGCTCTGCAAACCCGCCGCCACGTGACCGGTGCATCATCGGCTGGCATACGGGGCTGGGGGGATGGGGGGAGGTGGTGGGTGGGCTGTGGCTGCAGCTGTGTTTGAACGTGGGACCACGATTGAGTTGGTGCGGAGACGGGTGGAGCTGCTGCTGCCGCGTCCTGGTGGGAAGGGTGACGTGTGACCGGGGTCTCTCCTGTGGGAGGTAAGCTGGGTCGGAGTGGAGCTG